>CAXKVX010003745.1:0-15097 GCA_964058865.1 Eleocharis quinqueflora
GAATCGCTCGTTTCTCCGATCGCAAATCAGACTCAACATTGTGGAAGTAGACTCGAATATCTACAATTCGATGGCTTGCGATCATAAAAAAGAATTAATTATGATCCCAGAGAGAGTAGTCGAAGTTTGTAGAAAAAAAAATGCTAATCATACTTAATATTTTTTGTAACAACTTCAGCTCAGCTCGTCGGCATCATAATTAGTATTATTTTATCGTCGCAAGACATCAAGCTGTAGATATTCGAGTCTACTTTTATCACGTCGAGTCTGTTTTGCGATCGGAGAAATGAGCAATCCAAAATTGAATCCGACGCAAAATCATTATAAAAAAGACTAATTAAGATATATGTTCAAGATGGAGCGAAATTTGAGATGCACGTTTCTCCGATTGCAAATCAGACTCAACGTGGTGGAAGTAGACTCGGATATCTACAGCTCGATGATTTGCGACGTTAAAAAAAATTAATTATAACCTCGATAAGTGCAGTCGAATTCGTTACAAAAACTTACATAAATACAACCCAACTCATCAAATAAAATATTAATATTTTTATTATTAAAATAATCGAAACCTCTCCGCAACTCAGTTCAGTGCAACAAATAAATCCGGAATCATGGATTCCGGAGTTATTCCGGAGACTGTGATTCCGGAGTTATTCCGGAGCCAGAGATTCCAGAATAACTCCGGAATCACAGTCTCCGAAATGGCTAGTTTGGTGATTTTGATCCGATTTTTGCCATTTTCGTGTTTTTTTAATTTATTTTGGTTAATAAAAAAAAATTTCGGCGAGAGACGGATTGGATAACAACGATAGTTTGTAATTACGATAGATCTCATATATTCCAACGAACCTACATTAATCATTCAACTAAATTGTCAAGCTCTATTTAATATAGTGATAATACACAGTTTTTATGAGAGATGTCTGAAGTTTAAGTTTGATATAAGTTACTTTTATAAAAAAAAAATTTCAAATTTATTTTCTGATTTGTTATGAAAGTGTATTGTGAGCTTACGAACGAAACAATAAATCAAAAAAATATTCTTCAACTAAATTTGAAGAATTGAAGGATCTGCGTTTAATTGTATTTTATAAGAAAGGTGCAAACATTTTATTTAAAAAGTTTCCTTAGGGTTTGGTTTTGTATACAAAACTAAAAGATTAAGAGCGGTTTATGCGGAAGAGTAATAACAGAGAAAGAAGAGAGTGTGACAACTGAATTATTCATTTCATTCATACATCGATTCTATACAGGAGTGAGTATATTTATAGATTGAGCTAACTAACTATTGCTAACCGACTAATCTTAATTAGCTTGAATGTAGTAAGTCCCTATGTCTAAATACATCAACTAGTCTAACACCCCCCTCAAGCGAAGGGGTAGCAGAAGCTAAACCAAGCTTGGAACATAAAATCTTGAAACGTGGAGATGGTAAGTCCTTTGTGAAGATATCAGCAAGTTGATCCTTTGAGCAAATGAAGCGTACAATGAGGTCTCTTGAAGCAACTCTTTCACGAATGAAATGGTAATCTATCTCAATGTGTTTTGTGCGAACATGAAAAACTGGGTTGGAAGCCAAAAATGTAGCTCCTAAATTGTCACACCAAAGGGTCGGTTTGTTAGGTAGGGAAATGTGAAGTTCACACAAGAGATGTTGTAGCCAAATGAGTTATGTACACGTAATTGCCATGCTTCTGTATTCGGCTTCTGTGTTGGAACGAGATACTGTTTGTTGCTTTTTAGAACCCCAAGAGATGAGATTATTTCCAAGAAAAATACAAAATCCTGTAGTAGAGCGTCGATCATCAGGACATCCTGCCCAATCTGCATCGGAGTATGCATGAAGATCAAAAGAGGAGGAAGCATGAATATGAAGACCATGATAAATTGTTCCTTAAAGGTAGCGAAGGATGCGTTTGACGGACATCCAGTGAGCATCAGTAGGGTTATGCATGAATTGTGAGGCTTTGTTGACTGCATAAGATATGTCAGGTCTAGTGATAGTGGCATATTGAAGAGCACCAACAATGCTTCTATATGTGTGTGGGTCAGCCATGGGTGAGCCATCGAACTTGGAGAGTGCTTGACCAGAGGTACAAGGAGTGGGGCATGCTTTAGAACCATCCATTTTGGAACGTATGAGAAGATCCATAATATACTTGGGTTGAGAGAGATGAATGCCATGAGAGGTGGAGGTAACTTGTATTCCCAACAAGTAGTGAAGATGAGCAAGATCTTTGAGAGAGAAGCGAGAGGAAATGACTTGATCAGGACTAGATCCCGTGATAATGATATCATCAACATAAACAAGGATTAAGGTGAGTGACTCATTTGTAGCACAGATGAATAAAGATGGATCAGAATGTGAGGTTGTGAAATGGAGATCAGAAAGAGCGGAGGCAAGTTTGTGATACCATGCACGAGGAGCTTGTTTAAAGCCATAGAGAGCCTTTTTCAAAAGACAGACATGAGATGGTCGTAGGGGATCAATGAAGCCCGGAGGTTGGGACATGAAGACTTGTTCTTGAAGGTCACCATGAAGAAAGGCATTGTTAACATCTAGTTGGCGAATGATCCACTTTTGAGAGACTGCTAAGGAAAGAACAACTCGAATTGTTGTAGGTTTGACAACTGGGCTAAAGGTTTCGGTGTAGTCAATACCCTCTTCTTGATTGAATCCCTTGGCTACAAGTCTTGCTTTGTAACGTTCGATTGATCCATCAGCTTTCCTTTTGGTTTTAAAAATTCATTTGCACCCAATTATATTTTGGTTTGGGTTTGGAGGTACAAGAAACCATGTATTGTTGTGAGCTAAAGCATTTAATTCGTTTGCCATGCAATCACGCCACTGAGGTAGTTTGTTTGCACTAGTAAAGGAGGTTGGGTCTTTGTCATTAACTTGTCTAGAGGCAAGATAAGTGACATGATCAGGAAAATTTTTCGGTTTTCGAGTGTTTGAAATGTTTCTGTAATCATCTGATGGGTTCTTGAGGTTTCGGCTTGAGAAGAAATTGGAATGGGAAGCCGTGAAGAAGGGACATCATTTTCGGTTTGATGGGTTGTTGCATTAGGACAGCAAGTGGCCTGTTGTGAAGAATTGTGGACTGCTGGGGCGCTGACTTCATGCAAAATGGGCTCGGCCTGGTGCGGAGAATGAAGAGATCCGGCCTGGTGCGAAGAATCTTGATTAGACTGTGGAGTATCTGGAAGAGATGCAGCCTGCGGATTGTTGTGCGAAGAGAGAAAAGGCTGTGGGTTTAGAGAGACTGCGGCCTGTGGAGATACTTCGGCATGTAAGTCCAAATTTTGTCTGTGGGCTGCCGGATTAGAGTGAAGAATAGGCAGTGTGCTGAGAGGTGATGATACAGTGCTAAAACGCTCCAGAGAGGATTTGGCTGCTGTAGAAAAATTACTAGAAAACGGAAATATCGTTTCATCGAAACAGACATTTCTACTCACATAAATTTTGTTAGTTGGAATATGAAGGCATTTGTATCCTTTTTTATTTTGACAATATCCTAAAAATACACAAGGTAACGATATTGAAGTTTATGAGAATTATAAGGGCGTAGGTAAGGAAAACAAAGACAACCAATAACACGTAAAAATGTGTATTCTGGAATTTTGTGAAATAAAATGGTAAAGGAAGGAGAATGAGGTGAGGTAGTTGGAGGAATCCTATTAATTAAGAAAACCACACTTTGAAAAATGTGATCCCAATAGTGCGAAGGAATGGAGGCATGAGACATAATAGCAAGACTAAGTTCGATTATATGACGATGCTTTCGTTCGGCCAAACCATTCTGTTGTGGTGTATATGGGCATGAGACTTGATGAATAATATGAGGAACTTTTTTTTCTAATAGGTTTATATTATGTTCCTCCATCTGTTTGTAAAATTTTGATAGATGTATCAAATAAATTTTCAACTTGAGACTTAAATAAGGTAAAGACATGCACAACCTCATCTTTTGAGCGAAGAAAATAAATCCAAGAAAAGCGAGAAAACTCATCAATAAAATGAACATAATATCTAAATCCATTAGAAGATGCAATTGGTGAAGGATTCCATAAATCCGAGTGAATAATTTCCAATGGTGAAGAAGTAGTAGAAGTAGAAGCCTTAAAAGGTAAAATACAAGCTTTTGCCTTACAATAATCATTACAAAGAGGCAATTTATTTGAGGAAATTGGTAATCTATTTGAATTTATTACAAAACGAGTAGTATTGGTAGAGGGGTGTCCCAAGCGAGCATGCCATATATTTGCCGGTACCCTTTCTCCTAAACAAGCTCGTGGTTGGGTGTTAATATTGTAAAGACCATTTTGTAGCCTAGCAGGAAGTAGAGGAATCTTGGTTCGACGATCCTTCACAATGCAAAAGAATGGATGAAATTCAATTACCACATCATTATCCAAAGTGAATTGAGATATGCTAATTAAATTTTTTGTAATATTAGGTACATGTAATACTTTATTGAGGCTTAATTCTTTGTAATTTGAGGGAATTGAACCATAACCAAGATGCCTAATAAGTAAGTTTGAGCCATTACCGACTTGTAGTTGATCACCACCGGTATAAGGCATGAAAGAGTTTAAGTTGTTTATGTCCGATGTCACGTGATTCGTTGCACCGGAATCCAAGAACCATCCTTCGTGAGGAGGAGGCGTTGTAGTCGTGTTGAATAGCGCTTGGAACTGTGGCAGTGTTGAAGAGGTGTAGGTTTGGTTGAAGCGATGATAGTCGTTTAAGACAAGATGACCCCTTTTGAAGCAAATCTGACAAGTTGGCATATTGTCTGCTTCAGCTAAACCCCGTTTACCAAAGAAAGACTGAGTACTGCTTCTGTTAGAGAAACCAGAGGGAGGTTGATTGTAAGCAGCGTTGGTAGGGTGGGTAGCAGCGGAGGTAAGCCAGATGGTTGATCGCGTCGGTAGGATGATCTACCATAGGCTTGGAGACCTCGATTGGTAGTAAATCCACGAGACTTGCCTCTGCCACGTTGATTCTGAGCAGTATAGAGCGCAGTCGGGTCAGTGGAGAAGGAAGCTGAGTTCTGTGACTGATTTTGAAGGAGGTTTTCATGAGCCAGCAAGAAATCGTGGAGTTCAGCAAGGGAGATCGGGGAGGCTCTGGTAGTGATAAAAACCACGAACGAGTTAAACTCTGGACCAAGGTCGGTGAGAATGTAATTTACCAGATCCAAATCTGAGATCGGGGAACCAGCGGCAGCGAGTTGATCGGAGAAATTAACCATCTGTGAGTAGTATTCTGAACAAGAATTGTTTACCTTGGTTCTTGATTGTAAAGATCGGCGCAATTCCATCACCCGAGCTGAAGAAACGACAGCATAAACTCGATGTAGATTTGTCCAGAGATGAAGCACCGATTTACTTGCGATGTGTTGAGAAAGAATGGTGGAGCTGATGGTTGATCGTATCCAGCCAAGAAGAAGCATGTCTTGACGGGACCAAGAAGCAAAATTCGGTTTCAGTTGAGAAACACCATTGATGATCAACTCTGGTGGTGGTGGAGTAAAATCAGGATTGATGTGGTCGGCCAATCCGTATCCTAAAATGATCGGTTCAATTTGCGATTTCCATGTTAGAAAGTTGTCTCGATCAAGCTTGGTGGAGACTGGAATGGAGATGTGAATGATTGAGTCGGAAGAAGAGGAGGCAGTGGCAGAGGGTGAGTCAGAGGTGACTGTCGCCATTGTTGATTCAATCGATCAAGAAAGCAAGAAGAAAGAGGAGAGGGGCTAAGCTCTGATACCATAAAAGATTAAAAACGGCTTATGCGGAAGAGTAATAACAGAGAAAGAAGAGAGTGTGACAACTGAATTATTCATTTCATTCATACATCGATTCTGTACAGGAGTGAGTATATTTATAGATTGAGCTAACTAACTATATTGCTAACCGACTAATCTTAATTAGCTTAAATGTAGTAAGTCCCTATGTCTAAATACATCAACTAGTCTAACAAAAACTAACGTAAATATATTTAAAGATTTACCCTTTCTAGCAATTTAATAAAAATTCATTAAGCTACCTGACAGGCTTTAAGCCATACCTAAGAAACATAAACTTTAAGCTATTGTAAGCTTTTATTCTGTCTTTCAAATTTGCCCAGTGAAGTACTATTAACCTTAAAAGTACATAAAAAATCCCAAATTACTTTTTTTAGTAGGCTATATTGTAAGTCTTTATCCTGTCTTTCAAATTTGCCTAATGAAGTACTGTTAACTGAAAAGTATATAACATTAAAAAAATCCCAAAATTGCTTTTATTAGGCTATAATGATAGATTGGTGCACATTCTCAATAAGATTTCATATTTTATATTTCTTTTTTCTTTTTGACACTCTTTATATCAGAGCTGATATGCTATCTAATTATTTTCAGGTGCCAAAGTACTTTCTCCAGCTTTCGCCAGAACTTGAATCAACAACTTTAACAGCTTTTGGACTTAATTTTTAAAAAGTTGCACTGTGTTATATTAAATTTGTTGAATTCAGTAATTTTAGTCTGGATTTGAATATTATCAATTGTGCCTTGGCTTAAATATTTCTGGATCTGCCACTGTTTAGCAGTACGCGGTAATGTCACTTATCATTTTTTTCTAAACATACACCTCATTCCTTCTAATTTCTTTATACTAATATTTTTTTCTCAAATTTCACCGTAAAACATGAAAATATAGATTCTTTTATTCATCTATAATTACGACCTAACTATTTAACATACAAGTTTTGTAAGAAACTTGAAAATAAAATTTGAGTTTTTCCTAAGTTCGGTCTAGTTGTTAAGAGCCACTTTTTCCTCTGAAAAGTTTGCATGTTAATTAAAATTTATTTTATAAAATAAAAATTAATATTAATACTAAAAAGAATGAGGTTATGGTACTTCACGAGGCATATCACTCACGATACTTCGCACTCGTAGCTCGGACTGCAAAGTCCATACGGCCAATCTAAATTGTTGAATGTTTTTTTATATTGAAATCTTCTTGAGGTCAAAATTCACATTTATTTCTTAGAATTTTTTTAGTATTTGTTAGAGAGGTTGAAGTTTTGTTGATCGGGTAATTTCTGGACTATACATGCAACTCCATAGCAAAAAAATTATAAAAATGTGAACTTTAGTCTCGATGGAGATTTCAATATGAAGATCATGTTTAATAGTTTGGATCAGATATTTGAGCTTTGAAATTTGAGATACGGATATAAATATTGTTAGTGATGTGTTTTGCGAAGTATAGTAGCATCACTCATATTCGAAATAGAAAAATTGAATCTTTAACTAATATTTAAAATTAAAATGTTTACAATGCGTTTTTATATAAAAAAAAAACAATTTGGTACTTGTAGCATCTAATACTTTTAAAATTTAACTCTGACATTTTTGTTGAATGGATTGAACAGAATTTATAACTCCGATCAAAGATGTCTAAAGGCTTTAATGTACATTGAAATTAGTTGGTACAGGGACCATGTGCACCATAGGCCATAACATGCAAGCAATTTGCAAATATCCAAACCCCACAGTTCCCTTATCCATACTGTTTTATTATAATTTTTCTTGACATATTAGCATTTATCTGTTGGAAATTTAAAACATGACATTTTGTAAAGTGATCCAGCGCGTATGTAGGTCACCAGATAATAATGCACCTTTTATTGATACCTAGCAAACTATTTTTAAATTAACAAAAAAAAATGTTTCACAATTAAATTGTGATAATGGATTGGAATTCAGAAAATAGAGTGAGGTAACTATTGTCTCCATCTCATCAATTTTCTTTCTTTTTTTTTGGTTCAAGAGATAAAAAGGAAAATTTAAAGAACAAAATGTATGTATTGGTAAAAAATATTACTTCACATTTGAGATTTAACTAATATTTGCTTCTCACTTCATTAAAGTGAAAGAATGGTTAACGTTGTTGTTAATTGGCACTTGCAATTTGGAGGCTAGATTTATAATAAATGTCCATAATGCTTTGCAAAGTACACAGCATTTAGAAGTCTAGTTTGGAACTAGTTTGTATAACGGTTCTATCTTGATCACTACTTACTTACTGGGGGTTATGGCAGCATTTTCAGTCTGTTGCATTTGATAAATAGAAAACAGAAGTCCATGATGCTTTGCAAAGTACATTGAAATTTTCTAAAGTCTAAATGATCGATTCAAATCATTGAACATGATCTAAACATTGAAATTTCAGTGGCGATTGACTTTATTAAGACATAGTTTTAGAAACAGAAATCCTACTTGAAATTGGAGCTTAGGTAGAACTAAATATTTTCGATGCGAAAACGTATACGATTCTACAAATCTTAAGTCTCTTAGAAATCACACAAAATTACAATTCAGTACAATACAAAAGATGTAACAAAATGCTTAAAAAAAGAAAAACCAAAAATGCTGCAAGTCGAAACTCTAGATTTTCTTCCTTCTTCTGTTGTGTTGTTGACGACGTCTGTAGAAACATTTGGTAGCTACTATCAAGATGATTTGACGCATCGACAATCTGATTCGAAGAAATAATGAAAATTGATGGTATTTCGGATTATATTAGGTAGTTTATTTCATTATCTTTTTGTTTGTTGGTTTGTTAGATGTTGTTGTTGGATCTTTGATGTGACGAGTTAGATTACTCGTCGTTGCGATGGATGTGATGTTGTGTTGTTGTTGGATGTAATTTTAATTTTATCAATGAAATTTGTACTTGGCAACTTCTGCCAAGGTTTCAAAAAATAAGAGAGGGAGAGAGAGCAATGGTTAGAGATAAGTTGACACAAGATATAACGTGGCTCGGCAATCTTTGCCTACTTCACAGATCCCCCGATTTCACATCGGGTCGGAAACAAACAACAATATATGGAAGTGTTTACAAAAGTTCCTTCACGAAACAAATTATTTGATCCTTGCATCAAATAAAAACTCTTGCAATTGTCAATACAACTTGTAAGGTATTACTAAAAGATTATTAGACAATGGCTATCCTATACAAATTCTAGTTCTGACAATTGTTGAGGTTAGGATGCTTTAACAACATAGTTTGTGTGCTCTCGAAATCCTCTTAAGTGATTGTAAACTTGGGAGGTTTTCTCTTTTTACTTCTTTCAAGCATCAGGTCTATATATATAGACATAGGACTTCCAGAGCTCCTTCCAGCATCATTTTATCACAGTCTGTTACAGTACAAGTGCAAGGTGTTATAACTACTTGCATAGTTTTCTGAGATGCCTTCCAACACATTTCCAAGCCATAACTCTTCATAATTCATTACAACATCTCTATAGGGCTTATAACTCTTTTTAGGGCATTATAACTCATTTCAGGGCATTATAATTCATTCCAGAGCGTTATAACGCTTCTATGACCTGTTATGATGATAGTCCTCTCGGTTTTTAGCTCTAGTGACTGTTATTTCAAACGGTCATAACTTTTGATTTGTAACTTTGATTTTAATATTTTTCGAAGCGTTTGAAAGATCTTGTAAAAACATCACAAGCAAGTTATTATCAAGGAAATAGTTAGGTTCAAGTTTGTTTTGCAAATCAACAAACCAAAAGAATTGCTCAGGTCAACAATCTCCTCATTTTATTGATTTGTAAAACATGAGTGCATGCATACAATCATATGCATTCAAGCACTCTAATATTTTTCTCTCTTTTGTAAATCAACAAAAGGCTCAATTCGATTGTAAGTTCCCCCTCAATATTGTTAGATTAAACTATTCTTTGATTTGATAATTTGCAAAACAAATCAATACTAACTTTGCACAATTGAGTTTTGGTGTGTTGCAAGTTTATATAAGTACATATTAATGTTGCAAAGGCTTTAATATGCAAGTACAAGTCAAGACGATTATATATGCATCAAAAGCAAGCAGAGAGGACTCATACAGAGCCTTATGTTACCATAACGCAAGGAAACCACGGGTCCCAACCTGTCATAACGGGTTTGTTGGGTTACGAACAGTTCAAAACCCGTCAATTGGCCTAAGCTGCGGAAAGACCGTAAAACAAAAATTTTACTTCTAACTTAAGCCAAGGATTAAACGAGGTATGTCAGATAAACTACCGAGGGTGTCACCTCTCGTTTATCTTTGATATCAAAACGCGATTTAATCCTTATACAGATCTACTCCATAATTAATTTCTAAAACTTTAATCTAATTACAAATTAAATATATTAATATAACATTTATACCTTGATCCAAATTCGAATTGGACTGCAGCAAACTCGAAAGACAAAATCTGAGAAACTCCTCTCCTCGGAGTATAAGACTTTTGATACCTCTATCAGTGATCCACCAGGACGACTAAGGAGCAGCTTATTTATTCTGCCAGAAATACTGTAAATCGCGGTGTTTTGCAAAAACACTATTCATCGAGATAAGGACTAAATATATATCTTTACGACTCGCAATTATTCAAATATGAAATACCGCTCCTTTCGCAAAATACTATTTTTCGAATCCCGTAGATAACCGTAACCGAGATAGAGAAAAAATATATTTATCTATTCAATCATGAGTTAACAGATATGATACGATTTTTTATGTGATTTTCTCTCTCTCCATGCCCCTCTATTTATAGGAAAATGAGGAGGTTGGCCGATTACCAAAATATCCCTGAAAAGGCAAAATGACAATTTTGCCCCTAAGAGGTGGCAAAACAAAAAATCTAAAATTCAATTTTCAAAATAAATGTTTATGCCGACATCTTATTTTATTTTTTATTTTTATTTATTTATTTTAATTAAGATTTTAATTAATTTTAATTAAGGTTTTAATTTGATAAATGACTTTCATCCCAAATACAAAATCATAATTAATTTTAAAACCTAAATTAAATATATATAAATATATAAAAACATATTATTCTCAACAATTATATTTCTCATGGTTCGGTATCGGTTCGGTTTGGGTATGATTTTATACAACGTATCGTATACGTTTATAAATTCAACCGTTGTTTTTCCTTGTCATCTTATATGACATATATAATTTAATAATATCACATACAATTAATTATAACCATCTTAATATTAATTATAACATATTTATAATTAATCATTAAGATTACCTGATTAGCTCCTATACGATGTGACCCAATAGGGTCTGCATTATGTTGGTAAATAGAATTAAAATCATTTTAACTTCTATAATCATAAGAGGCATCTGACATATGCACATGACCATCCAATTACACAGATGATGTTGTACTGTACAATACCACGATCCATTAAACTATTTTAGTCGTGTTGATTCTTTTGTCTCACAGTGTCAGATTAGTTTCAAGATAGGTGTGTGTCATCCTTGCAAACTTAATCTTTTTTCGATCTTGAGCAGATGTATCGAATATAATTACAAGAGTAATTATATTGCTTGTAGATAATCCTATTCTATCAAGGAGTACAATGATACTGTAACTTGTATATAGATACGAGAGACAATAGTACTTTCGGTAAACCATCACTACCTCAACTAATCAGGTTGCCTCTTTACCAGACCCGTGCTAACTCACCCCGTCCAACCCGTGAACCCATCCAACCCGTGAACCCGTGAATCCGCCTGAGTTAGGCTTGTGGATATCCGACCCGATCCGTTGTAACAACCCTACATGTGCCAACCAGCAAAGTCTCTCCTTAATTTTGATATTCTTTTTTTTAGTATATCTTGCAAAATTTGAACTTGCGTCTTTACACATAGATATCATCATCTTAGCCTATGATTCTCAAAGTATTCATATAGATAGCTTCATCATTTTGTGCTTCATTGTTTTCAGGGACGTATCTAGAATTTTTGTCGGGTGGTTCAAAATTTATGATTTTTTCATGATAGTTCAAAATAATGCACATTTTAAAAAAAAATTAAATTATAAGCATTTTTGTATCAAATAAATGATTAATTTTAAAAATTATGTTTCCAGTAGAGTGAATCAGCTGACCCACTCTGCTTTCACGTAGCTCCACCCCTGATTATTTCTCTTTTTATTTTGAATTTTCATTGGATTTCTGCACGTCCTAATTATTTCAATGCATGAGCCATGTATTCAAATCATGTATACCTCGGTAAACAAATTATATCTTTAATTAATGTATATTACATTTGCTAGTTCCATTTTGAAATTCATTTTTCTTGTAAATTACATTATGAATAAAATATTTATATATAAAAAATATATTTATACACATGAATAACGTGTTCAACATCCCTCTCGTCTGCATACCTAGTCTGACACTCTCTCTCTCTCTCTCTCTCTCTCTCTGCATGGCAACACGTGAGAAGAAATGGCGAAGTCTCTGCACCACTGTGCAGAGATGGAGCCCATTATTGGATATGCTGATATGCGTGGCTAAATTCAGACCGCATCACGTTGGAAAAGCCCTACGTGGGCTGATAGGCATTGTGGAATTAGCTAGCTCCTACTACTGTAAAATTTGGAGGTGAAACCAATTTATATTCGCGTAAAAGGTAAAAACACGGATAGGAATATAATTTGAACAATTATTTGACGACTATCAGTACCTAAGAATATTAGGGCATTAATTTATATATGTAGGTTGTTAGAAAAAGAAATTTCTTATTTTCATAATAGAAATGCATGCAAGGTAGATTGAATTGTGCCTATTGCTTTTTTTTATATAATTAAGGAGTTTTTTTGCAATTGTGCCTCTTAAGTCTTAACAAAGTTTTTATTTTGTGCCTAAGTTTGAATTCATGATTTTAACGAAGTTATTCATATTTACTACCACTTGAGTTTTTAAAATCATTTGCAATCGCGCGTGCCTATTATTTCAACGACGAAAATATTGAAATTTGTTCATACAATATAGCTAGCTAGTATGGTTTCAATCTATATGGAAATAAATTGCCGTGTAATGTAGTGTTAATTTCGTTGTTCAGAAGAATTAATTAGTATATCTTAGAGTAAAATTGGACAAAAGATTTAATTTAGTGCATATCTTAGAGTAAAAAATGCAATATGCTTATATGCATGATTCATAATAAAATATTTCTTTCTTTGAAGGTTGGGAGACAAACATTAATGCTTTTGTTATGCATCGGACACGACTATGCATGAGGAGAAGAAGGAAAACGTGTCAAGTATATTTTGAAAGGAGGTCCACTAGCTGTCTACCATGGCAGATATATATTGATGCATGTTTGTTTTGAAAATTTGCAAGTTGCATAATAATTTGATGCGCGCTGGAATAGTGTGCTTGTGGTCTTGTGGTGTTGACTCTATATGAGTGCGTGCGAATACATGTTCAGAGTGTTTGAGAATTATAGAATTGTAGTGCTATTTTTCTTCATTTATTTGAGTATATAATTTATATTTTGTAATATTTACTTTTGATAACTAAACCATGTGACTGACATCTTGCCACATATTTTTTCTTAGTAAAGAAACTGGTTCAGTTTGGATCACTACGCCAGAAAACGGCTTTAGTCTCGCCACTTTATTGTCGGGTGGAGAGGAAAACCGACAGTAAGGTTATTATTATCGGTTTTTACTAAGAAACCGGTGGTAATAACAATAATTATTGCCGGTTGCTAGTAGAAAACCGGCAACAATACATTTATTTCCGGTTGCTACTTAACAACCGGCAATAAAAGGAGAGTGTTATTGCCGGTTTCTGTTAAGCACCCGGTAATAAATATATTGTTGCCGGTTTTCTATTAGCAACCGGTGTCAATATGTCAACCCTAGCGATATCTCTCCCCAGCTGCAGCAAATTCGTTTCTCTCCCAACCAGCCGTCAGCTACCTTCTTCTTCCCCCAACCCTCAACCATTAATGCTCTTTGCCTCTTTAAAACAAGGTAAATTTTTTTTTTCAGATTTTAACAAAAGATTAAATATTTTGTACTCTTATTTACTACCTGTCATTATTTTTTAATTCTCCAATAAAAACAGAAAAAAAAACCTTTTTTGTACATTTTTTGTTCATAAAAAATATAATTAATGGTTTATTTGTATTTTTTGTTGTTTGTTGTATTTGAAAGGACGATTAAATAGACTAAAGAAGAGTGATACGTGCGCAAGGTGATTTTATTACTTATATATTGAGGTATTGCCATTATTTTTTTGTTGTTAATTATTGAATTTAGACTTTGCATGCATTGCATAAATTAAATTAAATGTATTTATATATGTGTATATATATATTCATATATATATACACATATATATGCATTAAAGTTAATGTATTGTCATATAGAGCCAAAATATCGGAACATAATTAATTTAGGTCGGTATCCATTCTGGATTAATCCAATAGGGATTAATCTCGAATAGTCCCCGTTTGGGACTGCTCTTTGAATGATTTGTCTCATTTAGGATTAGTGGACATACGGTAATTGCAAGCTAGCTTTGAGAAAAATCCGGTTCAGTATTTCTCCTTTGTTCCCACGAGTACGTGCGTACATGCAAATGTGCGTCGGCGTACTTGGAGAGCTAAGGGGAAATGTTGCCGAATTTTTCTCAATGCTAGCTTGCAACTATCGTATGTTCACTAATGAGACAAATCATTCAAAGAGTGGGTTAGGATGGTTGGCCAGCCCGAGACTAGATGGTAACCTAATTAATACCCCAAATGTTAGGCGCACGGTTGACAAAATAACTTATTATTTTCAGATGGATCGTCGATTTTTGTGGATGTACAAGAGCAAACGGATGTCAGATGAATACTTAGCAGAAATCGCAAAATTTGTACAATGTGCTACTAAAAAAATAGAAGCAAATGGTGAAAAATCTCTTGCTTGTCCGTGTATGGATTGTCGAAATTTAAAGAAATTTCCATGTGTTGAAGATGTTACAGATCATTTGATCAGGCGTGGATTTATGCAGCAGTACACACAAATTGGGTTGGCTCGTGGATTCGATAGATCGAGGCAATAATGCAGATCGAATCACGAGCGACCCATTAGATATATATTCATGTCTAAATACGTAAGACTTTCTCTCTTTTCGAACATATCGAATATACATAAAATACTTAAGTCCAAATCAATATGTACAGAAAATAATGACATGAACTTATATTTATTTCATTTACAGAGCCCTCCGGACACGTT
>CAXKVX010003747.1:0-25122 GCA_964058865.1 Eleocharis quinqueflora
AAAGGGAGAGTTTATGTTGGTTTTAAAGAAGGGTGGAGATCAAAGATGCTCCAGACTTTGCATGATTCAAACATTGGTGGGCACTCTAGCATCTTGGATATATATCAAAGAGTTAAGAAAATGTTTTATTGGCCTAAGCTCAAAGACTCAGTGTTAACACATGTGTCTTCTTGTGACATTTGTCAGCTGAACAAACATGAAAATGTAGCCCCACCTGGTCTCTTACAACCATTGCCCATTCCTGATGGAGCATGGCAGATGATAGCTATGGATTTCATTTGTGGCTTGCCTAGAAGTGAGGGTAAAAATGTGATTATGGTGGTAATTGACAAATTGACGAGGGACATGGTACATGGTATGCCTCTCAAAATCATCTCTGTCAGGGACCCAGTTTTCTTGAGTAATTTTTGGAAATAGTTAATGGCTCAGTTGCAAGTCATCCTCAACTATAGCAATTCATACCACCCACAAACATATGGCCAATATGAGAGACTTAATCAATGTGTGGAGTCTTACCTGAGGTGTATGGCTTTCAATCACCCCAGACAGTGGGCTAAGTGGATTTCTTTGGCTGAATGGTGGTATAACAAAAATTACAACAATGCCCTTAAGTCCACACCATTTGAGGCTCTTTATGGCTACCCTCCTCCTCACTTGCCTATGGGTTCCTTACCAAAGAGTCAAAATGAGATTGTGAACACCATTCTAGCTGACAGACATAAGGCTTTACTTGAACTTAAGCATCACCTTCAAGTGGCACAAGAGAGGATGGTACACTTTGCAAATAAGAAATGCTCTGAGACAATTCAAGGCCACGTAGGAGGATTACGATTCTCTTTCGAAACAGTTTGATCTGAGCCAGCTTGAGGACAAGCTGCGTTTCGAGGGGGCGACAATGTCAGGTTAGCTCACTGACCTGAGTCTGTTAGCCGTTGGCGTTAGGCATTCAAAAGACGAGCCTTCAGTTCCTAGTTTGGGTTGTGACAAAACAAGAGAAACATGCCAAGCCCAACGAAGAAGTTCTGTCGTTGACAACGGGACCCAAGGCAACCAAGGAGATCTCCAGCACGTAAGAAATGGAGAGGAATAGAGCAAGGTTGTTACAGAGTGAGAAAAGGGTCGTTGCAACGCCAGGGATAATTTGTAGAAAAGCCCTTTAGTTTTTGTTAATTGCAAAGAATGTAATTGCCTAGTATATAAAGGCAAAGCTTTTCATTTTCTTTTATCTTTTCGAGAAATTCACAGAACCATTATCAAAATTCTTAGTCTCTTATTTTGTTTCTTAGATATTAGTTATCTATCTTTGTAATCAATTGAGTTGTTTCTCTCAATTTGGATCAATAAAGTCTTTTAACCCCAAAATTCTTATCTCAGTTTTATCTCAGATTATAATTCTTATTTTATTCTGTAATTGATCAAATCAGATCATTACATTAATTGAGTTTTACGGGCTTGCTAAATAAATCTATACTTATTGAAGGCTAAAATTGCTAACTAAAGCGGGAGTTTTGTTTGTTTTGCATATTGAAATGGCCTCTAAACACTCCCTTCATCATCAACTCCTTCAATGAGGGAACGCCGGTGGGACAATACATCATGAACTTTGGTAGCTTCACCCAAGAGATCATCATTTTACCACTGCAGGCGTAGCCAATTATCGTGTCACGGGCCGCACCACGAGCACTGGTGGTTGCACCTGCAACACCCACGCCGGTAGTCGCACCCTCACTAGTGGCTGACGATCAGAAAGTAGATGAAGAGGAAGCCCTTTTCACTGACACACAGAAAGGCTAGGACAATAATGTCCTAGTCGGCCCTACCAAGGTCCTCGTAGGCGCGCTAACCGCAAGAGGCGCGCATGAGCTGGCATACCAGGTTTCTTGAGACCCAACACCCTCCGTAAGCCTGCTGCAAAATCCAGCATTGTTGTTGGAAACTCATTTGCCATCTTAGACGAGATGGATGAAGAGGCACGCGCTACGCACACCCGAGTTGTGCGCATCATGCCAAAACCTCTCCTCTTAACAAACTTCCCAAATACGGGGAGACCCGTAACAAGCCCAAAACGGACTACGCCGAAACCTCTCCAGGAAGCCTCCTCGGTTACATTAAGGAGACATTCTCAACTAAAACCTCTACAAGTAACCTTCTCGAATGAATCGAGAAGATCCACCCGACAACCTACAAACCAGGGTCAGCAAAAGCCGACCTACGCACAGGTGACTGATGTTGCCACCAAAGAAAGTGTTTTTTGATCATTTGGGGCTCATTAGTGTTTTCAAACGTTTGGGATCAGAGGTTCCCCAACCTCAAACTAAGTCTGCAAAGATTACCGACCAAATATCAAATGGTGAAAATTATATTGATATGAATTTAGATGTTTATATTGAGATATTCCTGAACATCGACTACACTCTGAATTGTGCCTTCATAATTATCAAACAAAACAATCTTTATTTTACTATATAAACAGAACAAGAGCAGATAGGAAATCCTAGAAAATTCTATTTGTTATTGCCATCTGTTTTCTTGATTTTGAACTGCTATTTCTTTTACTTAGTTTTAATCAAAATCACAATCAACCAAACCAAATCAATCTTTTAATTTGTTTTTGTCCAACTTAAACTGATCAATTGCACACCATCTGAAAGTGAAATCAGTTTTCTTTGTGGATTGGACCTCTAAGATTCAGCAAATTAATCTCATAAATGAATAGGATATGCACCAGTTAATCTCATAATTCACACGAGATCCATAGAAGATCTAGTCCAGAACATGCAGTACACGTAAAAGACCCAAGTCAATCAACGGTTGAATTAAAAGAATTAATGATTTAAGAAACTTCATATGAACTTGGTATGAAAATCCATAGCGAATTGAAGGCCGGTTAGTGACGTCAGTGTCATTCTAAACCTTTTATCACCTATAAATGAACCAAATTCTTTCACATCTCTCCAGACCAAACCACTCCAGAAACTAATTAAATTATCCAGAATTAAAAAAGAAATAATTAAGCGATGAAGCAACAGTTCTTTCGCCTCCTCTTTGTTCTTTTCTTCATTCAAGGTAAATCTATGTATGTATATCCAATTAATTATGCATGTTCGCATGCATTTCTTTTATCCATATGTTATACACCGTTGATTAATTTGTTAAGCTGATCGGATTTATTCCATGTAATACAGAGTTAATATACAGTTGTCTATTTGCCAAAGAATAATCCCGATTGTTTTCGATCCTCTGCGTACTAATATTTCTTCCAATTTACTTTATTTTCAATAAATTTTCAGGGAACTGTGAAAAATGTGAACTGTCAAGCATAAAAATCCTACAAAATAATGTCGCAAAAAGTTCAAACAACTTGGATGTTGTGTTTGAGGTGGAGGTGAAGAACATGTGCAGCTGCACCATAAAAAGTGTTTTCATCAACTCCAATGGATTCACAAGCTCTGTCATGGTAGACCCGAAATTATTCAGGCGAGAGGGAAACAGTTATGTGGTGAACGACGGCCGGGGAATTGCGAGCCAATCATCGATAAAGTTCCGATATTCATGGGACCATTTCTTCAGCATGACTCCGGCTAGTTTTCAGGCTAATTGCTAAATTAAATATGTGGTTGGTGTGTATTATGTTCGAAGTTATATGTTACAATTAAGGTATATTATCTCTAAATAGAGAGGTGGTTTTACAGAGGTTGTAATGGTACGTAGGTTGATAGGAGATGGAGAAGCTTGAGAAGAAAAAATAAGCTGCATTTGACATGTGTGTTAAATTTTCTTTTTTTTTTTTGAGTAAAAATGTGTGTTAATTAAATTTGTAATCGATAATTTTTGGTTAATTAGTTATTGTGGACATGTAAAACAATGAGTTCTCATGCATATTTTCCTTTCATCTACTAGGTTCCAAGTATTAATATATTTAATTGAGATACTTTGATTTCAGTTCTGAAAGGCCCATACTATTTAAAATTACTGAACTAATTACAGTACGGTTTAGTTGGAACTGAACATTTTTAAATTCGGACGGTGGGGTGGTACTGATCACTGATGGCAACACAGAACATCATATAACAGAATCTACAAGAAGTTTCAATAACAACAATAACGCTATCTAACGACAATGACAGAACACTGAACACACAATTAAAGCTTTAGCGAGGTCTCTGTTTCATTGACCGCGCGTGTTGACTTGACCCATCAGTCGTCGCATGTAATACTTCCAAATTTCACAATTTTATAATCCATTGTATGCACTATGCAGGCATGCATTATGCATTTTGGCCAAGAGAAATAGAAGATCTCCAGGAATAGCCGAAGCCACAATTTCTGAACCTAACCAGTATCAGTCAACAGATCCTTTTATGGCCATTGCTTTGGAGCTTAATTTTATGGAATTTTATTGGTTTCATACTTGCAGTGTGTTTTTCTTTCTCCAGAAGGATCAAATGTCTTTATTCTTTTGGGCTTCTATGTCTTAATATGAAAGAATAATTAATAATTCGGATTTAAAAGTTTAAAATATATTCTTAATTAAAGATGTTGATTTTGAGTCAAAGTAGAGACACAAAAAAAAAGACATTTAATCTCCCCTCTTCTTTCTTTCTAGCAGCAGGGGCGGATGTAGTAAGAGTTAGAGGGCAACCGCCCTCCTGGTAATTATTTTACAAAATATATCTTGTATATTTATATAAGGCAGAATTTCATATAAAGGTCTCTAAAACTTCAATATTACATATTTAGCCACTAAAATCTCATAATTACATATTTAGCCATTTAAAACACAAAATATTTCATACAAAGTCTTCTAAAAGTTCAATATTACATATTTATCCACTCAAATTTCATAATTACATATTTATTCAATTAAAACACAAAATGTTTTATTATTGTCCAGCATAACTACAAATTAATAAATTTAATGTAAATTAACAATTAAATGGTAATTACCACTCTAAAACACTAAATGAGGTAGGAAATTGAAAACGGGTCGGGCCAGGTCGGATCGGGTCAAATTCGTCCGAGTCAACGAGTTGGCCGGACCACGAGTTTGTCGGACCAGGTTTAGAAAGAAGGGTATAATCGTTAGCTTCTTTATTTCACACCGCTTCTCCTCTCCTCTATTTAGGTATTTGACAAAATTCGTATGTGTTTAACCCGGCCCGAAAACTCCGAGATCGCGATCTGGCCCGGCCCGACCGGAGGCAAACTCGTGCGAACTCGTCCAAAAAACTCTAGAGTCAAAGACGGGTAGTGACCATCCTTTTTGGAAAAAACCTGTGTTAAAACTCGTGCGGACACTCTAAAACACTAATAGAGGTAGGGAATTGAAAACGTGTCGGGCTGTGCCGGGCCGACGGGTTTGCAGGGCCGAGTTTGGACGGGTTGGCCGAGCCGAAGGGTTTGCTTTTTCAAAGAAGTATGGTCGCTATCCGTCTTCGACCCTCGCTTTTTTTACGGGTCTGCACGGGTTTGCCTCGGGTCGGGCCGTCGGGTCGCGGCCTTAGGGTTCAGACCGGGTCGAGTTTGTATTTAGGAGATTTCAGTGGCTAAATATGTAATATTGAAGTTTTAGAGGCCTTTATATGAAACATTTTGTGTTTTAAATGGATAAATATGTAATTATGAGATTTCAGTGGCTAAATATGTAATATTGAAGTTTTAGAGGCCTTTATATGAAATTCTGCCTATTTTTAATTCGTCATATTTTTTTTGAAAAAAATGTTTATAATTTGGTTTTTTTTAAAACATACCTCATTTCTCCCTGAAAAGAATATAAATTTTATTCCTCCGACGAAAATTATGAACCCTTTCCTAATAGCAGGTAGTAATTTTAAACTTGCTCCCTTACAGAAAGTTTGGTATTTGTTGAAAAGCTTTTGCCAATTTTCTTAACATTACTATCTCACAAAGCGATGGGATACTAGGCGTGTAAACACGCTCTGCGCATATACATGCGATAGGAAAAATCATTACCATGCGTCGAGTAGCGGAGGGAGCAGGAAAAATCAACGAAAAAGAAAAATGGCACTATTGCAAATGAGAAACGGAGAAGCGGTGGCACTGTCTTTTTTACTGGAAGACGAAATACAGAGGACATGCGTCAACCATCCGAACAAACACACAGCAAGCGGTAGAAGAAATCGGCAAAAAAAGTCTCGCACTGTTGCGAGTGGACAGTACAACGCGTCAACCGTACGAAGAAACACGCAGATAGAGGCAGAAGAAATCGCGAAAAGGAAAAACTGCGCCAGAAAAAAAGCCTGCGCAAAAAAAGGAAAACGGCACAGTTCACGAATGAACAGTAGAAACAGAAGAAATCGCGAAAAGAAAAAACTGTGCCAGAAAAAAAAAACTTGTGCAAAAAAGAAGAAGAAAAACAATGTTCACGAATGAACAGTGTCACTATATGTGCGACAATGATATATAGTAATGGGATATTTACTACAACTTCAAAAAAATATATCTATCCTAAATAATTTCTAACATCGTATTACTTAGCTCCACATATATCTGTTTTGATGTTTTGATTATCTAAGGTATAAATTTTTGTATACCTAATGGAGTTGATATCAACGTTCAATTACTACAGGAAGATGTCGTATTTACATTCGAAAACCTTTTGCTTTAGGGCGCTGATGCAAAGGCGCGAATGCAAATATTCTTGCGGCAAATACGTTTTAGCATCTGTTTTGATATTAGCATCAACACTTTCTTTACATCCGATTAGACAGGCAATATGCATTGTCATTTCCATCAGCTTCTTGAAGCAAATATTATTGCTTTGCAGCAATATGACTGATGCAACTGTCATCAGTTCCGATGACACGTCTTGCCTAGTACCGAGTGGATCTGAGCACTCACACTCAACCTCGTACCTCCGCAACAAAGCACCATTTGCTTGCTACTCGTCACATCCGCTATCACCATTTTTGTGTCGATGAGTATGTACCTTCTTTTGAAGTCGAGTAGAGGAGATTGGAGGTTGTGTCGCCACGAGGAAAGAGAAGAGATTCTATCTAAAGCTAGGGCTTTGTTTGTACTAGGAGTGGATTTAGATTATTTGTACCTGGAGTGGATTTAGGTTATTTGTGTTAGCATTAGGGTTGAGGTTTAAAGCGCAAGACTAAGATCAAATTACTAGGCGGAAGAATTTTCAATCAACAATTTCAAATTAAAGCTTTTAGATCTTAATCACCTAGCCAAGAGTTAAAGCAAGCAAGTTCTAGAAGTAATAGAGCAAATCACAAATCAACAAAGAGCAAAGTAATAAAGAGAGAGAGAGAGAGAGAGCAAAAGCGATCGAGAGAACAAAAAGAACACGCGATGTATCGTCGTTTGGCCTATCAATCAACTAGGCCTACGTCCATGGGTCTCCCGCAACCAAATCAATAGGTGCTATCCTAATGCTCTCTAATTTAGGTAGCTGGAGGAGAATGAAATTAGGCTCTTTGATGTTCTCAATTTGATGCCTGGAAGCTTGTGGGGGTGTTTGATACTCTGCTGGTTCGTCTCTACTTCATTTATATAGGTTGGACACTTCTTGGGATCTTGAAACATCCAAATTTGACTGTATTGTTACAGAATTGCCATAACGCCTTGGCTGACCCGTTATAACGGGTTGTGCAGTTTTCAGAAATGCCCTTCTTCTCTTGTGCAGCTGTCTAGTGGGCCATTTTCAGCAGGAACCCGTTATAATCGGGTTATGATGCGTTATAATGCCTTGAGCAAGCATGAAGAACAAGTTTCTAGCAAAAATTTAGGTTTAATTATAAAATAATAATATTTAAATTTGAGATTGAAATGAGCAAAATAGCAACAAAACATAGTGTAGCGTTATAATGCCTTGAGCAAGCATGAAGAACAAGTTTCTAGCAAAAATTTAGGTTTAATTATAAAATAATAATATTTAAATTTGAGATTGAAATGAGCAAAATAGCAACAAAACATAGTGTAGCGTTATATAACGCTATCCTAGCGTTATAACGCTATGCACCGCAATTCTCCACAAATCCATATTAGACTTTACCATACTTTGACAAAGGAAACCATTAGGTAACGCTTCACCTAAATTATTTGGTATTTAGATATTGATTAATCAATTTTTTTGTCTCTTCAAGTTATTCTTTTATTCTACGGGTCTAGTCTAAATCATTTGTTTGTAAGGAGCTAGATCTCGATCCTTTTAAAAGATCTTTGGTGTTTAGTGCATACGGCCCTCTAGAGTTCAACAATATGAACATAATTAATTTGATTTTAGTTAGTTATAAAAAAATTACTATAATTTAACATGTATTTATCAATAAAAGATTTCAAAATGCATTACCAAACAATTTAACGTACTTCATATATAATTATTTTTGTACTAGTTTGACAAAACAATACGATATTTTTTTCGATCCAGCGATGTTTTGTCAAACTTTATCCAAAAATCGAAACATTGATGTTTTTCATCAATTCAGCGATGTAATGAAGAATTTCAGCCATGTTTTGCTTCGATCTAGTGATGTATTGTCAATTTATCCAATAAATCAAAACATCGTTGTTTTTCATTGACCCAATGATGTAAAGAAGAATTTTAGCGATATTTTGCTTTGATTCAGTGATATTTCATCAAATTTTATCCACGAAATCGACGCATCGATGTTTTCATCGATTCAGCGAGGTAAAGAAGAATTTCAGTGATGCTTTGCTTCAATCCAACATTGTTTTGTCAAATATTTGCAAGTAGTGTTTAAGCGATATTTATTTGCATCTGCAAAGCAAATGTGTATCAGCATAAAATTATTATATTTATTTGCATATGTCATGCTGATGTGCATTAGCATTTTAGAACATCTATACTCGTCCATTTTCAGAAATAAAAGTAGCTACATTTATTTGCATATGCAGTGCTGATATGCATTGGTATTTGCATCGGTTATCCTGATGCAACAAGTTCAAATCATAACTCTAAGGTACGATATTTTTTTGCTGATGCTATTAAAATAGTGCAGATGTAATTGACTTCTTTCAGATGCAAGTGATGCACCTAAATATAGTGGGTATATCCGAATTCCAACAGTGAAATTATCAAGGCTACTTGCTATTTGCAGAGGTACTAGGTCTAATAACAACGATACACTACTAGCAAAAGACACGTGGCTCCGCCACAATCAATGTCTTTCCTATAGGAGTGCAAACAGATCGGATACGGACGGATAATAGCATTACCGTATTCGTATCTGCTATTATTTTTTGGATACGGATACGAATTCGGATAGTTTCGGATATGGATACGGATCAGATGATAAACAGATATGGATACGAATCGGATAATAAACGGATATGGATGCAAATACGGATATAATTTGGATATTTAAATGGGATGAGTACATTACGAAAAATCGTTAATATATCATTATTCAATAATAAAATATTTTAAATTATATTATAAAATAAATTTAATGGAATAATTAAAATGTTGCAAAGAGTAGTGTCTTTATAATTTTTTTCTAATATTATAAATAATTGAAACAATTAAATAATTAATTTACTTAGCTATAAAAAAAGAAACATAAATACAATGGACTTGGGCTGACATATTTACTGAATATCCGAAAATTCGAAAGTTTCGGATTCGGATAATTATCTGAATTTGTATCTGTATTCGGTTCAAAATTCGAAATCGTATCTGTATCCATATCCGATAAAAAATTATTCGTATCCGTATCCGTATTCGAAAAAATCTGAATCCGAATATCCGATATCCGTTAAAATCCGGATAATCGGATAAATATTCGATCTGATTGCACCCCTACTTTCCTATATAAAAAACAGCTCAGTCACTATTTATGTATTTTCTGTAAAAAAAATCTAAAAAAAATTCTGCAAAAAACCTGGAAAAATAAAAAATGTTGAACAGTGAAAACAATATTCACTTGAATAGTGAAAACACTGTTCTTTGACAGTGGAGATTCTACAGTGTCAAGGCATGAGAAAATGAGACATAGTAGATATATTAAGACGGTCAACAAAAGTAAAAAGTTAAAATGTGATAGAATAAAAATGCTATGATATTCCTTTCTTGGGCAAATAAAGAAAAACAAAACTATACTAGATATAAAACTAACTATTTTTTCTGTTTTTAATTAATATTTCAGATTTTACATATAACAAAACCACACGGTGATAATATAACCATAAAGATCATCACAACAAAATTTATCGAAAAACAACAAAGCAAAATCTAAGAAATTCAAAAGGTTGTTATATTTTTATTATCATATTTACAAATTTAAGTTCTACTTTTTGAAGATTTTGATGACTGTCAAGACATTTGTCGGGTCGAAATTTTGCCAAGGCCGATTGAAATTCGAAACTTCAAGTTGAAATTTTCCTAAGAGTTTGTTCGTTTGGTGTTAAAACAACCTCAGAAACATACTTTCGCCGGAAACCTACATTCACTCTGTTCGTTCGTTTGGGACAAAATTTAAATAATAAATCGTTGAATCCTCCTTTCTTTCCTTGAAAAATATCAAATTCATTTTCCGATTTTTTTTTATGGAAAACGAATCCTAGACGCTGAAACCACCAAATTTCTTCTTGTCGCGCATCACTTTGCGCCTAGACCATCAGGTAGAGGTGGCAGAAACTGATCCGACTCGAGAAACCCGTCCGACATGACTTGATCCGATTTGTTAAAAAGTCAAACTAACTTGAATCCGACTCGACCCCGATCTGACAAGACTCGTAACCCGATCTTACGCGACAACGGTTGACCCGTAACCCGACCTGACATGATCTGACACGACCCGTAACCCGATCTTACACGACAAAGGTTGACCCATAACCCGACCCTGTAGGATTTCATGATGTGAATCGGGTAAAAATTAAAAATATTTATCCGATAACATCTAGGATCGTTTTATTGTTGCTAATTTTATTTCATTTGTTTGCATCACTAATCACAATCATATATGTTCCTACAAGAGGGATTGTGATACCATACCTATGGTCTTTAACGTAACTCTATTCCTCTTCGGTCCACCTTGAATTCGAAACAAGAACGACGTCGAGTTCGTGCTAGCGTCCTCTTCGTCCGCTCCTAGTTTTATCGCCCGTTACGTAATCGATAAATATTTAGCAAATCTTTAGAGGAAGAGAAAAATTTAGTTGAAGTTGTAACCTCATAATCTCTGGCTAAATATGAAATTTATAGGCTCTAAACATCATATCATGACTCTTCAAATTCCTTTAGAAATTAAGGCATTTATGAAATTTAAATCGGGTCAAATTTAAAATACTAATTATTCACATACAATCACATTAATTGCTGACCTTTCAGCACTAAAACTGCCATAACTTTCTCTAGAGAACTCCAAACGACCTCAAATCTTCACCATTGGATTCTACACTTCAAGGGATTTAATTTGCATCGGTCATTTCTCTAGATTGGTTAGCGTACGACCTTTCAAATTCCTGTTTAAAGGAGCCTTAAAATCTGACCCGAATTTGAGGCCATAATTGTGAATCTCTTCTCTATCTCTTTATTTGTTAAATAAATTATATTGGGCTTTGGGCTTTAAATAAATTTATATCTCATAATAATATTCTCATATTATTATAATAATGAAACTTATACTATACTCATAATATAAACTTTTCAATAAATTTATTTTCACGCTAGGAAGTCACATCACGTGACATAATATTTTAAAAATTCAAATATGTATCTTTATTTCATGCAACATGAAATCTCATACATAAAATATATTAAAATATTTATTCTTGTTTCCCGTTCAATTGGTGTGACCTATGTTGAGGATCTATGTTATGTTGGCAATGGGATAAAACATTTTATTCCATAAACTGTAAGCGGTATTCTAGCTATACATTACAGTTACCCAAATAACACAGATGTTTAGTAAATCTTTACAAAACACGATCGTTCTAGTAATGTTATCATTAACATTACTTGTGTAGTAATGTTATCATTAACATTACTTGTGTATATTCCTTGCCTTATGATATTATAATTATTATACAAAGTAGGATTGTGTCATCTTTGTATTATAATTTTTTCTTGGTCTCCATTAAGTAAATTATAAAATTATAATTGCGCTTCAGTTATATTGGATCCATTTATAATTCTACTTTATCAAGGGCCCACAAAATACCATTTCTCATTATTAATGAGTGGCAATAATGCTCTTGACATATACCCTTTTCCCGCACAAGTTATATATAAATGACTATTACTTTTATCACTACTTGTTGTAAGTAGCTTTTAATGATAATCACGTTATACATCCCTCATGTGAAAAACATACATGTCTCAATCTTAGAATCAAAGACACGATAAAAACATCAATGACACAAACACAATCCATATAATGCTTTTATCTATTAGGTCTGTTTAATATATGAAACATTTCATATATTCGTGTTATGAAATGATAATTTTTTATCAACGTTTGCAGAACTACAACGTACTTTTAATCAACACGACAGTCTTATATGGCATATTAGTGTTCCTGCTAATATCCAAGACCTTTAAATATTTCAGAGTTGTATATTCATTATATTTAGAGTTCTGCGGTTCAAGACCAAGTGCATCTTCTTGAACACATCTAAATATGAATATAGAACTCAAGGAACAAGATGTGAATAACATCCAATTCATAAATAAAACATAAAAGTAATCAGTAAAAGATAACTTTTAGAACACAAATCTAACAATCTCTCACTTATTCTTAAAGTTATATCTTATACATTCTTATGTATTAACCTTAAGACTAGGGTGCCTTCTACTCAATCTATCCACTCTCCATGTTCTCTCGGACTCATGGAGTCAAAGTGGACTTTGCTCTTAGCTAGCGATAAAGGCTTTGTTAGCAGATCTGATGTGTTATTATCTGTGTTCACCTTTAACAATTTTATTCTATACTCTTTTTATGAAGTCTCGAATGATAAAATATTTTATCCTTCATTTTGAATGGGTGATTGAGTCAGCCGTTGTTGTTTGAAACTTTTCAAACTAACAACACCTCCATCCATAATGAATACATATTCGGATTGCAATCGTTTACCATCATAATCGGTCACAAAACTTGCATTGATGTAGTCTTCTACAACGAGCTCCCTTTTCCCTCCATACACAAGAACCTTATCCTTAGTCCTGTTAAGATACTTAAGGATATTCTTGACCATAGTCCAATGAGTAGGACCTGCATGGGCTCAATGACGACTTGTCATACTTAGAGCATACGTGACATCAGAACATGTACACACCATAGCATACATGATGAAACCATTTACCAAAGCATATGGTACATCCTTCATGATTTCAATATCTTTATGTGACGTAACACATTAAAATTTGCTAAGTGTTACAACTTAAGTCATTGGCACATTTCCTTTCTTGGAATTATGCATGTCGAATCATTTCAACACTTTGTCAATGTACGTATGTTGACTTAAGCCAATGCGTCTACGAGATCTATCTCTACATATCTTAATTCATAAGATATATTTGACCTCTACCAAGTCTTTCATTAAAAAAACACCTTTCAATAAAGTTTTTATTTGCTCCATTAAGGAAATAAAGTTGCCTATCAATAGTATGTCATCAGCTTTCTCAAAAAAAAAATAGTATGTCATCAACATATAGGACCAAGAAAAGTACATAGCTCTCACTGACTATCTTATACACACAAGGCCCTTCCTTACTTTGAATGAATCCAGGACGTTTGATCTCATCATCAAAGCGCTTGTTCCAACTCCTAGATGCTTGCTTCAATCCATAAATGAACCTTTAAAGCTTGCACACTTTACTGCCATTATTTGGATCTTCAAAACCCAGAGGTTGTACCATGTACACATCCTCTTCCAAATTCCCGTTAAGGAACGCTGTTTTGACATCCATTTGCCATATTTCATAATCGTAAAATGCAACAATGGCTAGTAATATCCGAATAGACTTAAACATTGCAATAGGCGAGAAGATGTTATCATAATCAATCCCTTGAACTTGACTAAATTCTTTCGCTACAAGTCTTGCCTTGTATGTTGTCATGTTTCCATCCATGTCCATCTTGTACTTGAAAATCCATTTGTTTTGAACAACTTTCTTTCCTTGAGGAAGGTCTACCAAGATCCACACTTGGTTGTCATACATGGATTGCATTTCAGATTTCATAGCCTCATGCCATAAATTGGAGTCTTCTCTATTCATTGTTTTTTGAAAGGTCGTCGGATCTTCAGTATCCATTACTAAGATCTCATGAAGTCCTAGATAGAAATCAGGTTTCTTTCTAGATCTTGATGACCTTCTAAGTTCTTTTGGCTCTTCTTGTTCATCATGAAACTCTTGAACCTCTTGCACAATCTCTTGTGGAATTGATTCACTCTCGTTCTTCAATAGATAAACATAGCCATAACGACTATAATCATCTGTGAACGTAATGAAATATCTAAAACCATCTCATGCACTTGTTCTCATTGGATCACATACATCTGAATGTATTATTTCCAATAAGTCTTTTGTCCTTGTACCTTTCTTCTTGAAAGGTTTCTTGGTAATTTTACCAACTAAGCAAGGTTCGCATGTCTCTATTGCATAGTAATCAAGGAGACCAAGGAGATTACTCTCTTGTAATTTCTTAATGTGTTTCTCGCTTATATGACCGAGACGGTAATGCTATAAGAGAATATTATTTTCATGAGATACTTTGAGTCTTTTGTTATTGTTATTTAAAATATGTTTATTATTCACTTCAAGCAAATATAAGCCATCCTTGACATTATTTGCGTAGAAAATTTCATCTTTCAAGATACTCATACATGAGTTTGTAATTGTAAACACATACCCATCCTTGTCCAAACATGACATAGATATAATGTTTTTACATATAGATGGAACATAATAAACATTATTCAAATTAATTATTAAACCACTACCTAAATGAAGGGAATTGAGCCAATGGCCATCGTTGAGATGCTAACACTATTGTCCACCTTCAAAATGACTTCTCCTTTGTTGAGATGTCTTTTATCCACTAGTGCTTACATATTTGCACAAATATGAGCACATGATCCAGTATCAATTACCCAATCATGAATAGACGTGGTTAAATTGATTTTCAATAACATAGATTTCATTCTTTTTGCCTTCGGAGGTGCTCGCTTGAGCTCCTCCGTTCTCTTTGTTCTTTTTGGGTATCTTGCTATTTTAGAAGATCACAAGAACATTCTTCTCTCCCTTGTTTTTGTTCATATCATCATCTGCCTGGTCTAATGTCTGATGGATCTCATCCAAGGTCATTGCTTTCTCATGCACGAGAAGATGCATGACTACATCTCTATAAGATGGAGGCAATGAACCAAGGATTATATCCTCAGTCGAGTCAGCGTACATTGGAGCATTGAGTTTCTCCAATTTCTAGAGGTAACCCAACATTTTCAACATATGTTGGTTGACAAAAGATCCTTCCGCTGTGTTGCACCTCGTAAAGGCCAGATTGATGTTTGAACGCTCTTTACGACATTCTTCAGAAAACATTTTGGAGAGACATTCCATTATCTCTTTTGGAGTATTGTTTATGAACTTTCAAGTAAGTTCAAATCACTATACTTGCCAACATGAGACCTTGAACGCTCAATTCGTCCTTGTGATACTTTTCAGCCGCGACCTTATCCACGTCAGAGGCTTCCGTACCAAGTACTGGTGCATAATGCTCCAGCACATCTACGAAATCCTCTGACCTAATGATGAGTTGGAGTTATAGTTCCCAATCAAGATAATTAGAACCATTACTCTCCAATGACATTTTTCAAGTATCGAACATATAAGTGCATTGTTTGTCATTCTAGAATAAAATAATTAAAAGATTTCATGTTAATATTTATGTAAAACTTGTTTTATGCAATAAAATACATACTACATTTTAAAGTGTCCATCATGCAGTATATTCAAGATCATATCATAAATAAATCGACTTTATCCGATTTATAAACTCAAGGTAAGTAATCTTTTACTAATCATAACCTTTAGAAATTCTTTTGCAATCATTTGCATTTTGTTTCTAAACTTTATGACTCTTGTTGTTTATTAAGAAAACTTTTCTTACTAAACGATTTTTCCGAGACTTCAAGCCTAGATCTTGACTTCCCTTTAAGCAAACTCATCTTATTTGGTCAATATGTTTGGTCATACTATCTCCATAAAATAAATGTACCAAATGCCTCACATATAATCCATTTATCAATGGCCTGATAATATATCCTAACATATTTCACAATTTCTAAAGATTAAAAAATACACTCATGCATATTTTAATCCTTAGCTTAAAGTGGATAAAATGAGAAGGAAAAATACTTAATTTTTCATTGGACATTAAATGTGACTGTAGTTTGGTAGGTCATGTATTCATACACCCATATCTATTCTAACATATCAATCACATAAATTCATAAAGCATAAAGCAAAACACAATCACAAGCATTTGCGAGTTTGTATGTCTCTGCTTCATTTCTTCATCCATTGCCTTGTCTTCTTGCACCGCCGGATGATAATTTGCATAAAAATAAATACGCAACCCCAAATTTTATTTATGAATCCTTTCAAAAAAATTGCTAAGTGCAAGTATTAGAAACCCTTCTCATTCTCACAAATGCATATGATGTAAATAATAAAAGGCATCCTATACATAAATTGCCTTTATGCCTAATTAATAAACACAAATTAAACTTGCTTACAATCACAACACACAAAATTTACATCACACAAGGCATTGGAATGAGACATATAAACTCGATTCCCTGCAAAACAATTGAGAAAATGCAAACCGATGCACTATTTTGTACCCTTTAATTAATTTTCATTTCTTAAGTAATTGCGGTTCTCTAAATCAATTAAATCACATAAAAATTATTTATAACTGTATGTAACAATTCAAACTAATTAACACCATAGTTTGAAAATGACCCTTTAATCATTTAAAGGAAAACACAAACCGTTATCTTTAAAGATACTGCACAATGTTTCTGTTTTGTCTTTGTCACAAAATTACGTAATACTTTTGTACATAGATGTTATATTATTTGAAAACTAGACTTCATTATCTAAATTTAGAAACTTATTTCATTCAAATACGGTAAACCGTTTAAGAGAAATCATAATTTTAATCTCAGCAAAATTTACGGTTGTTGCTGGAAATTCCAGCAGCACAACGTTTTTTTATTTTTATTTGGCACTATAGATCTGTCCAAAAACCTTGATCTATAATATTATTCTGTTCTAAACTTCTTCCATCATTGTAAGAATTTTAGAAATCACAAAAATAATCAACTAGTAAGCCTAGATCAATTTTGTAAAATGATTAAAACTAAACACTAGAACCGCAATACAAAAAAATAATTAATTAAGCACTTATGTAATAAAAATTACATAATAAAATAGTCCAATTAGAAAGAATAAAATCCAAATGCTCTGATACAAATTGTAGAATTTCATGATGCTCTGATACCAATTAGTAATAATAAAATCCAAATATCTAGGATCGTTTTATTGTTGCTAATTTTATTTCATTTGTTTGCATCCCTAATCACAATCATATATGTTCCTACAAGAGGGATTGTGATACCATACATATGGTCTTTAACGTATCTCTATTCCTCTTCAGTTCACCTTGAATCCGAAACAAGAACGGCGTCGAATTCGTGCTAGCGTCCTCTTCGTTCGCTCCTAGCTTTATCGCCTGTTACGTAATCGATTGCTTAATCGATAAATATTTTGCACATCTTTAGAGGAAGAGAAAAACTTAGTTAGAGTTGTAACCTCATAATCTCTGGCTAAATATATTATTAATAGGCTCTAAACATCATATCAAGACTCTTCAAATTCCTTTAGAAATTAAGGCATTTATGAAATTTAAACCGGCACATTAACTGCTGACATTTCAGCACAAAAACGGCCATAACTTTCTCTAGAGAACTCCAAACGACCTCAAATCTTCACCATTGGATTCTACACTTCAAGGGCTTTAATTGGTCATTTGTCCAGATTGGTTAGCGTACGACCTTTCAAATTCCTGTTTAAAGGAGCCTTAAAATCTGACCCGAATTTGTGGCCATAATTATGAATCTCTTCTCTATCTCTTTATTTGTTAAATAAATTATATTGGGCTTTGGGCTTTAAATAAATTTATATCTCATAATAATATTCTCATATTATTATAATAATGAAACTTATATTATACTCATAATATACACTTTTCAATAAATTTATTTTCACACTAGGAAGTCACATCACGTGACATAATATTTTAATAATTTCAATATGTATCTTTATTTCATGCAACATGAAATCTCGTACATAAAAATATATTAAAACATTTATTCTTGTTTCCCGTTCAGTTGGTGTGACCTATGTTGAGGATCTATGTTATGTTGGCAATGGGATAAAACATTTTATTCCATAAACTGTAAGCGGTATTCTAGCTATACATTACAGTTACCCAAATAACACAGATGTTTAGTAAATCTTTACAAAACACGATCCTTCTAGTAATGTTATCATTAACATTACTTGTGTATATTCCTTGCCTTATGATATTATAATTATTATACAAAATAGGATTGTTTCATCTTTGTATTATAATTGTTTCTTGGTCTCCATTAAGTAAATTATAAAATTATAATTGCGCTTTAGTTATATTGGATCCATTTATAATTCTACTTTATCAAGGGGCCCACAAAATATCATTTCTCATTATTAATGAGTGGCACTAATGCTCTTGACATATACCATTTTCACGCACAAGTTATATATAAAGGACTATTACTTTTATCACTACTTGTTGTAAGTAGCTTTTAATGATAATCACGTTATACATCCTTCATGTGAAAAAGATACATGTCTCAATCTTAGAATCAAAGACACGATAAAAACATCAATGACGCAAACACAATCCATATAATGCTTTTATCTATTAGGTTTGTTTAATATATGAAATATTTCATATATTCGTGTTATTAAATGATAATCTTTTATCAACATTTGCAGAACTACAACGTACTTTTAATCAACACAACTGTCTTATATGGCATATTAGTGTTCCTGCTAATATCCAAGACCTGTAAACATTTTAGAGTTGTATATTCATTATATTTAGAGTTCTACACTTCAAGACCAAGTGCATCTTCTTGAACACATCTAAATATGAATATAGAACTCATGGAACAAGATGTGAATAACATCCAATTCATAAATATAACATAAAAGTAATCAGCAAAAGATAACTTTTAGAACACAAATCTAACAGATCCGACCCGACCTGAGATGACCGGTAATCCTATCTGAATTGACACATATAGACTCGAGATCTGACCCGACTAGACCTGACATGGCCTGCAACCCGATCTGAAGCGACACCTATGGACCCGAGACCCGACCCGACCAGACCTGCTTCGACCCGTGACCCGATCAGAAGCGACACTTGTGGGCCCGATACCCGACCTGACCCGATCCGTAGCGACATGTGGACCCGAAACCTGACCCGACCCAACCTGAGATGACCCGTAACCTAATCTGAAATGACACATGTGGACCCGAAAGTCCGAAACCTGACCCGACCCGACTCGATGTCAGGTTATAAAACAAATATAATAATATGTTTATAGTTTATACTTTATAACAAGAAACGGGATAATAAATTAAGAAATTTTAATTAATGATATTGATTCATCAGCTTATAAATTCATTTGGATGAAGAAAACAATAGAAAAAATTATATTAATATATGATGTCATTTTGGCTAAAATTCATGCATTAAAAGTTGTCGATCTGATGTCGCCCGATCCGACCCGTGACCCCAAGGGTGTCGGCACTCGTCGACCTGAGGCTCGAACCTATGTCGCCTGACCGGACCCGTGACTCGAAAATTTTCGGCACTCGTCAACCCGAGGCCCGACCCGACCTGAGACTTGAAAGTTGTTGGCACTCGTCGACCCGAGGCCTGACCCGATCTCGCCCGACCCGACTCGTGACCCGAAACATGTCGGCACTCGTCGACCAGAGTCTTGACCCGATCTCGCCCGACCCGACCCGTGACCCGAAACATGTCGGCACTCGTCGACCCGAGACCCGACCCGGTCTCGCCCGACCCGGCCCATGACTCGAAACTTGTCGGCACTGGTAGACTCGAGGCTCGACCCGATCATGCCCGACCCGACCATGCCCGACCCGACCCATGACCCGAAAGTTATCGACACCGGACGACTCGTGGCCCGACCCGATCTTGCCTGACCCTCTCGTGACCTGAAAATTATCGACACTCGACGATCCGAGACTCGACCCGACATTGCCTGACCCAACCTGTGACCCGACTTTCACCAAAAGTTAAACAACCCGACCCTGCTCGACCCAAATTCGCCTGATCCGACCCGACCCGGCTCGACCCAAATCCGCATGATCTGCCCAATTGCCACCTCTACCCCCAGGAGAGTCAATATAAAGATATAAAATTAAGAAATAAAAAGAACTCTTATCGGTAGGAATTCATAAAACAAATAAAATTTCCTTGAATATATTATATATTCAAGGTAAATCAAGTATATGTTGGTGACATTTCAAATTAGATAGAGCGAAATAAAAATAAAATTCTAATTAAATAATTGCGAACGCTCTATGTAAGACTTAAGATATTAAACTAAAGCGAAAGCGAATTTACTTACTTGACATATTGTGTTCGTTTTGACCGTCTCCCAAGCAGTCACTAGATGGGCTTGGGCAATCATTGTCCTTTAGTCTCGAATCGGTCACTTACGAGTCCTTTCAAGGTAGTGTGGATGCTCAATTTGTTTTCCTTAAACTCACAAATGAAGCATAGAGTACTTGCCTCTAATGGAGAGAGCAAGAGAGAGGGAAAGTTAATGTGCAACACATGCACATCTAACAAATTTCGCCATCCACATACCTCGAAGATCCAGCGCTTAAATACTAGTGCTTTGAGATCTTATCAAGATCTTATAATCATGACAAAATATATTATCAAGATCATGTATCTTCTTGACATCTAAACAATATATCATATCTTAACATGATTCTGTATCTTTTTGAGATCATAGCAAAATATAGCCATCTTTAAAGATCATGACATCATTTTTGAGATCTTATTATGATCTCGTAATCTATAAAATTATGATATGATTCGTGAAATCTTTATACTAGTATTAATTAAATTAATTATAATTGATCCATCAATAATTATAATTAATTCACTTTAATTTATTATGTATTCATATTCAAAACTTAGCGAAATACGTAATATGTCATTCCTTAATTAATCATGTTTATATGATATATCTCATATTGCTCAATGTAATATTAGTGATACTATTTAATACAATAATCATATAACAAGTAATCTACAAACTTTATTTATTATATTTGACTTGAGTTCTCAAAATCGTTCATACGCGCCTAAAAACGACACAGAACGGTACGACATGGCATGGTTAAGACACGGCACGAGACTGTTCACGTGACATGTCTTAAGTGTGTCGTGCTTAGGTTTCCTACTGTAAGGCACGACACGAAACATTTATGAGGAGAGGCACGGAACGACATAAAAACACGACACAACACGAGAACACGTCTAGACACGACACATTTATGCACAGCACGACGATACGGGTAGACACAGATAGACACGAAACTTCAATTTTTTTTGAAATTTTCCAGCTGGAGAGGGGTTGTGGCGGACCTAGGGTCCGTTTCAAGGATTTTTTTTTTGAAATTTGCATTAGTGGGCCAGCTCATGGGGAGTGGGTGGGGGTGGGGGTGGGGTCTATAAAAGGCTCCAAAAATGTGCACCCAGAACTATTAAAATTCATAATTTAAAATAGAAAAAGACTAAAACAATCAATAGCTAAAAATAGCTTGTCTAAGAGGTAATTTTTTTTCCTATTTTTTAGTTTTTTTTTATTTTCAGCACGATTAACACGAATAAGACACGTCGTGTCAAAGCAACACGTCATGATTAGGCACGATACGGTTAAGACACAACATGCCTAGACGTATCGTGTCTTAACGGTTTTGTACTGATTCCTTCCAATTTTTGGCACGGCATGAAACGACACGATAAAAATAATAAAATACCTACCATGCTGTGCCATTTCATGCCATGTCAATCCGTGTTTTGTGCGAAACGGTACAAAATGACACGAATTTAGAACTGAAAGTTTTTCTAGATGAAATTCTTCTCTTATTTTTTATTGTATTTCTTATATTTTGTTATATCTTTTACATCTTTCCTTCATATGATCTTTATACTATTTTTCTAACGGTCTACTAGTTGACCGTTATACAGTATCTTTGTACTGTCTATTTTTTTTTTCTATTTTACATTTCTATCCTCATATTTTACATTTGTATATATCCTTCTTATTCAACGAGATCTCTATATTTGAAGTCTCAGGGTGCGTTTGGATCCTGTCATGGTTAGTGTAAAACTAGTGCTATCTAGATTAGTGGTTGAAATAGTGGTTACTTTTTGCTATCTAGGTTAGTGCAAAAATAGTGCTAATTTTGTGCTATCTAGGTTAGTGAAAATGTTGTTTGGATTGCACATTTCGAGTAGTGATAGTGAGTTAATAAATAATAAATTATTTTAGTTTTTTAACGATAATAATAATAATAAAATAATAAATATTGATATCAATTTATAATATATAATAATACAATAATAATAAATGATAATAATAATAAAATAATGATAATTACAATAATAATAATAAAATAATGATAATTACAACAATAATAATAAAATAATATTAATAATAAAATAATGATAATTATAATAATAATAATAAAAATAATAATAATGACAATTATAATAATACTAATAAAATAATAATGACAATTAAAATAATCATAATAAAAATAAAATAATAATAATGACAATTATAATAATGATAAAATAATGATAATTACAATAATAATAATAAAAATAATAATGACAATGACAATTATAATAATACTAATAAAATAATAATGACAATTAAAATAATAATAATAATAATAATAGTAATAATAATAAAATAATGATAATTACAATAATAATAATAAAAATAATAATAATGACAATTATAATAATAATAATAAAATAATAATGACAATAATAATAATAATAATAAAATAATAATAATAATAATAATAATAATAATAAAATAATATTAATGACAATTATAATAATAATAAAATAATGATAATTACAATAATAATAATAAAAATAATAATAATGACAATTATAATAATATTAATGACAATTATAATAATAATAAAATAATGATAATTACAATAATAATAATAAAAATAATAATAATGACAATTATAATAATACTAATAAAATAATAACAAAAATAATAATAAAATAATGACTATTAAAATAATAATAATAATAAAATAATAATATTGACAATTATAATAATAATAAAATAATGATAATTACAATAATATTAAAAGAAATAATAATAATGACAATTATAATAATACTAATAAAATAACAATGACAATAATAATAATAATAAAATAATAACAATTAAAATAATAATAATATCAAGATGATGATTACAATGTAATAAAATAATAATTTTGCTAACCATGACATGTGCTAATTTGCTAATCCTACCATTTTGTTGGATTAGCAAAATAGCACTAACCAACACTACTCACAACTTACTAAATCATGTTTGGATCACATTTTTGTGTGGATAGCAACCCTTATCCATGGTTAGTGCTATTTTTGGTGATCCAAACACGCCCTCAATGTCTCAATCCAACGGTACATCCCAATTCCTATTATCCATGGAATAGTCCCAAAAGTTCTTGAGTACACGTCAAAGTCCCAAGTAAATCAACTTTCGAAACGAAATCATGATGTATGAAACTTAATGTAAACTTGTTTGAAAATCCATAGCAAATTAGAGTGTGGTTAGTGATATCAGTGTCATTCTAAACCTTTTTTCACCTATAAATGAACCAAATTCTTTCACATCTCTCCAGGCCAAACCACTCCAAAATATAAATTATCCAGAAAGAAGAAATAATTAAGCAATGAAGCAAGAGTTGTGTCTTTTGGTTATCCTCTCTGTTATTCTCTTCATACAAGGTAAACCTATATGTATATCAATATTTGTTGTCATTTCTTTTATCTATACAGTATACACCCATGATTAATTTGTTTAAGCTGATCACATGTGTATTCAGTGTAATACATAAGTCACAATTTATTTATATGTCAAAGAATATCACGTTAATTGAGAAGTTGCCAAAATGATTAATAGTTCCGAAGTAATATCATGATTTCTTTCATCTTTTTCCTAACATATCTTCCAATCTACTTTTGTTTTCAACAAATTTTCAGGAAACTGTGAAAAATGTGAACTATCAAGCATACAAATTCAGCAAACTACTGTCGCGAGAAGATCGAAAAACTTAGATACTGTGTTTGAGGTGGAGGTAAAGAACGCGTGCAGCTGCACCATAAAAAGTGTATTCATTGACACAAATGGCTTCACAAGCTCTATCATGGTAGACCCGAAATTATTCAGGCGAGAGGGAAACAGCTATGTCGTGAATGACGGCCAGGCAATTGCGAGCCAATCATCGATAAAGTTTCAATATTCGTGGGACCATTACTTCAGGATGACTCCGGCTAGTTTTCAGTCTAATTGCTAAGTTATTGTGGTCTGTGTTTTATGTTAGCAAAAATAAGCAGGGGAGTTTAACAGAGGCTTGTCATGATAAACAGCATATGCATGCCATGTGTGTTAAATTTGTAATTGTTTGGGTTCATTTGCTATTGTGGACATGTACGATAACGAGTTCTCATGCATATTTATGTTTTGCTTCCATGTAATAGATATTCCAAGTATTAACATGTTTAATTAAGTTAACGATTATTTCAATTCTGGAAAGGTCGACCAAGTACATGATTCTGAATTACTGGTACTAATATTACAGTACGCGCGGTTTAGTTGCTACTGAACATTTTACATGGGGTAGGTGTGATGGTGGCAGCACACCTATACAAGATTTTATTCTTTATTCCAACAGTGAAATTACGAAGGGTACTCGCAATT
>CAXKVX010003748.1:0-19765 GCA_964058865.1 Eleocharis quinqueflora
GAAGAGATAGCCAGAGGGGAAGAGAGAGACAATTAAAAAGAAGAGGTCGAATATTTATTTTTAGGGTTGAAAATAAAACAACGATTATTGAAATTGAGTGTTGTTATAGATGAAGTCACGACAACGATTATTTGAAAAAAAACATTGTCTTAGAATTTTTGAAAAAAAATTCTAAAAAGATAAAGCAACGATTATTTACAAATAATTGTTGACCTTGCTACGCCTACAACAATAATTATTTGAAATAATCATTGTCTTATCTTCAGAGATTATTTTTGCACTTATATCAACGATGATTAATAATTTCTTATCAGTAACCGAGTTATTTTATGAGGTTGCTAAATCTCATTCTGTTGTAGTGTAAAAATGTGTCTATAATTTACCCAAGCTGTGAATTCCTTCTACATTCATCCCGAAATAAAAAAAGAAAAAAATATACCAAACCAAAATATTACATTTCCATTTGTATTTATACCAACCAAATTTTACGAAGTGGGATTTTTTTCTTCTTTTGAAATTTTATTTTTTTATATGTTATGTAACTTTTTTATATTTTTCCAAAGATAAATAATGCAAAAAGATCAGATCAATTAAAAAAGATGGTCTTTCAATTCCGTTATTAATAAATTGATGTGAACCCCAGAACATAAGAGATAAATTTACCCAAAATGAAAAAAATATCACGTGCATTATTCAATACGAAAATGTTTTGGTGATACGCTTCATTGATACACAATGAATACGTACAACAAAGTGTGTCGTTATATGCATGTTAAATGCATTGTTATGCATATTATTCGAATTCGGTTGCATGTTATTTTGTACTAAAAAAATAATTATGCATGTTAAGCGCTTTGTTATGCATGTAAAGTGCTTTTATGCATGTTACGCATAACATGCATAACAAAACGCTTAACATTCATAATTTTTTTCAGTATAAAATAACATGCAACTGAACTCGAATAACATACATAACAACGCATTTAACATGCATAACAACGTCCGTTGGCATACATATCGATTGTGTTTCAATGAAACGTATCTGTCGATTAGCTCCTATTCAATAAGTAGATATTTTCAGTGACGATCATGACCCCTAACTTTACTAAAGAGAAATTTTGGATAGTAAAATTTTTAGTAAGGGAATGAAATATAACCTCCCATGTAATAGGGCCAATATCTCAGGTGATACGGGCAAGAGGAGAGCCCTCCAGCTTTGCCAAGCTTTGTAATGAAATCAAAGCTGTGAATAGACATGTCTAACGTGCAGAACGATCACGAAAGATGATAGTTTCATTGACCATTTTATTTAATGAACAATTAAGAAATTTGGTTCTGATAACTGTTTCGTTAAAGCAAACGATCAAAACGATCGAAACGAATCAAAATGATCAACTCATTTACTTCGCTCTTCATTCATCTCCTCTCATCACACTAAAGCAACCCATGAACCAGTGATGAATGATTATAACCATACACATGAATCAAATCCTTCATCTCCTCGTTCGAGCAATACTTCATCTCCTCTCTCACCACATTCTCTCAACATAGCGCTTTTATGTGAAATCATAATAATTCTAACAATACACAGTCACAAATGAAACTATAACAAAACGATCATGAAATGATGTATTTTTTTGTTAACCATTCTGTTATTTAAATGAAAGAAATTTATTTGATCGTAATAGTTTTTTATCACGATCGAAACTAAAAACAATTAAATGACCAGTCATGACAGCTCTAGCTGTGAATGCGAAAGCTCAATAAGATCCTTAATTATATGTGCTATAAAATTCACTTGCCATTTATAGTGCAAATTAAAAACACAAATAAAAGAAATACTACTTCAAAAAGGACATATAATACCCTTATATGTTCTACAAAAAACTCACTATTAAAAGGGCTAGTGCCAATCTCGATACTAATTTTACACTTTTAATATCGGCTCTTTAAGGAAATGTGATATAAAATGCATGTAAAACAGTGCATGATTTTTTATAGCGGATCGCAAGCTCTTCCACAATTAAAGATGGGCTTTAGTAGCGGATGTACAGCTGGGTCCGATATAAAATGTACACTTTTAATAGCGGATGCCTCGTAGTATCCGATATAAGTGTTTTATGGCGGACTGGTTCTTGGACCCACTATAAAATATTTTTTTTATATAAGATGTGTCTAACCAGCTGCTATAAAAGATTCTAAACAGATAAATATTAGCCCAAAGTTCACTATCTTCTTCTCAATCCATCAATTCATTATTTCCAATGCAACGCTCCAAAAAATCACTCGTCCCATGGATTAAGCCCATCTTTTTTCATCCAACACCATTTTAGTTCTCTTTAAAAGCCATTAACTCTCTCTCATTTTTCCTTCTTCCCACATAATTTTTCCCTCAATTTAATTTGCTTCTTCAAATATTATTGTGCTCCTTCAAGCTTACTTTAAGTATCATTTATTCAATTATTTCTATCAATTTACGATGTGATTGATATACATATGAGCTTTAAGTTTTTTTGCCTTCATTCGCCTTTTAATTTTTTTTCTCAACTCGTTTAATTATTTACTGTAAAATAAAATTTGGCCGTTGGTAACGCTTCTTATTTACAAAAAAGAATATTTGCAAAAAAAATACATCAACAAGTGCTTTAAATTTACATATTACAACTAATATAAAAAATAAATAAATTACAGCAACAGAATGACATATTTGCAAATAGAATAATATTCTTTAAATTAAATATTATGAACAAATATTTCTGAAAAAACACTTGTCAAATCAATCTATTTGCAATAAATGCTCACAGCTGCCACTGACGCAGCTATGTATTTTTTTTCAAAACTTTTTATAGCTGGTGCTAGGGTACACCCGATTTAAAAAGTAAGAATTAATAACAAGTCTGTGCAGTGTCCGATATAAAAGGTGGAAATTAATAGCGGATGTTCCAGTAAACCGTTATAAAATGTGAGAATTAACAGCAGATCATGACTAAGATCTGATATAAAATCCCCATATTTAATAGCGGGTGCTTCAATCTTTAATCCCTCCTCCTTCAACAGACAACACTCCCTCTAGTCCAGTATTAAATGAGTATTTTCACCCGCTATTAAAGGTCAAATTTATAGTAATGAAAGTTAGATGTCCGAAACAGTCAAACATCAGAAGAATAAAAAAAGTAATGATGTATAATATCCCAGCCATCTGATCTTGTTGTTTAGAGTATATCTTGAAATAAATAAAAGCACAATTTGTACATTGCCAAAAATAGCAATAGGTATTCAAACATATATAGTAAAAATAGAATAACGGCTATTAACGAGACTGTGTAGAAAGAGTTGTAGGATTTGTAAATTAGTAATTATATTTTGGAATAATAGCAAGTTCATCATTTTGCATTGTTATATTTCATGAAAAAAAATGAGAACTCTCTTACGAGCAAGAATAAAAGGGTAGTTGAGTCAATTCATTCTAGTTCTGGTTTAACCAAGAAATGATAATGTGATGCATATACTAAATAATTTGAGTGCATTGCAAATAGGAAATTGTTTGAACAGTTAATGTCGAAATATGATACATTTTTTATTGAGTAGAAGAAAATAAAATGAATGTAAAAAGATTTGAAGAGTTCATAATATTAACCATATACTACTTTCTCATCCTCCCTAATCTGTACTCTCTTTTTGTACATGACATACCCTATATATCTTTTCTAAAATATTCCTGCAGGCTGCAGGTTCTATTAATTAACTATTATTTTAGCATAATAATTAAACTCCATAATATTGGAAATAAAAAAAAGACTATTAACAAGGTACCTCGTTAACTACAAGTCTAGAACTGCATGCTTTATGTGCACTGACAAATCATACAACTGATAAAGTGGGTTCAGCTCTCCTAACTACTAGCTAGCCAGCTTGATAAATCCCTCTTACCTTATATGTTTTCCATAAAATTGCAAACAATTGTTTAGCTGTTATCGGACACAAGCAAGTTTTGGACCTCAGGCACTGTGAGCATTCCCTAAATTAGGTCACCATGTAAGGATTTATGAACATCCAGACGTACCTTAAGACCTATGAGTAAAGGTATTTAAAAAAACATTGATATATGTAGTCGCACATATGTAGACGCACAAATCCTGTTAATCATGAAATTAAGAGAAGTAAAAGGATACTGTGCTCCCTGTTAAACGCTCCACAGTTGCTCCACAAAGCTCTCTGAAAAGTCAAAGTATGGAGCTCGCGCCTAATCCATGTGTCAATATAAGTGGGGGAAGTGGGGGACATTGTAGGAACACTATATCACTACCCTCAAGAAAAAACGGCAAAATTTTACTTGCCCCTGCCATTGCTCCCATTATTTGAAGCAACGCTCATTTGCATGCTGTACCACGTACTATCCTGAAAAGAAAAAAATCAATCCTACGAAAAGTATGACATTTTTTTTTAGAAAAAAAACAACTTTACATTTTTTGTCTTTGAATTGTTCCAATGAATTGTTCCAATGAAAAAAGCTAGTATAATTAGTTAAGAATTCAATACGATGCATGTAGACGAGGACAATCTAGTCAGAACACTATTGCTGTAACCAGAAGAGGAATGGATGAGCATATAAATACAGGTGGAGGCAACTTGCCAGTTGAAATTCTGCAAAAATGAAACTACATTTATATATCAAAATTTGATATATATATATATATATATATATACTTGCTAATTGAAGTAACAATTCATGCAGGATAAGACAACTCTATACAAATTATATGAAAGTGTAGTCGAGGCTGCCTTTGAGAAAATTGTCGAAGCAACAACTTTTAAAGAAGCATGGGAAATGGTGCAAAAAACCTATAAGGGTGTTGAGTGTGTGAAGCAGTTGAGACCTCAAACTCTCAAGAGAGAACTTGAGTCAATAACAATGAAAGAATCCGAAGGAGTTGGAACTATGTCACATGAGTACAGGTGGTAGCAAACAAGTTGAAGAGGAATGGAGAGAAATTGACAGTATCTAAAGTGGCCGAAAAGATCTTGATATCTATGACTGATGCCTTTGAGAACATCATGGCTGCAATATAGGAATCGAAGGACTTGAGCTTGTTGTCTGTGGACGAACTCCCGGGTTTCCTCCTGACACACGAGCAAAGAAGAAAGCTGAAAAAGAAATAATCACTCGAAGAGGCTTTGCAAGCCAAGGTGGTTCTGAAAGAGAAGACAATGTATGTCCAAAGGAAAGAACAAGAAAGCAACCGAGGAGGTGATCATGGTCAGAAGCATGGGAGATGAGACAGTGAAAAGTGCCAATCGAGCAACAACTAGCAAGAACAAGGCCTCGACCGAGGTGGTAGAGGAAACAAATCGAATGTAGATTGCTACAACTGTGAGAAGTATGGGCATTATGCGAGTAACTGTTGGTACGAAAAATTAGAAGTAAATGCCAACTACACTGAAGTGAAAGGAGCTGAAGATGTGCTGGTGATGGCAAGTACATTAGTCTCGAGAGGTGATACAGTGTGATATCTCGACATGGGACCCATCAATCACATGACAAGTCACCAATACCTATTCGAAGAGCTGATCGAGATAGAAGACTCAGTCTCGATTGGGGATGCCTCTAAGGTAGAGGTTCAATATCGAGGTAAGGTGTAGTCCCATCAGAAGTATGAGAGAACAAGAATAACTCAGAACGCGTATTACTTGGACAACTGATGGAGAAGGGGTACCCTATTTTCATGAAAGACATAGTTTTCCACTTGAAAGACAAAAATAAGAGAAGTATAGCTTGAAGAGAGATGTGAAAATACTGAATGTTCAAATTGAACTTGCGGATAATAGAAAAATATCCCAAGATGAACAAAGAAGACGAAGCTTGATTGTGGCACATGAGATTCAGACACTTGGGTTATAGCAGCCTCAAGGACTTGGTGAAGAAGTAGTCGGTGCTAGGAGTGCCAAATCTCGCCTTTGAGAAGTTCTATGAAGGGTGGGTGATCGGGAAGTATGCAAGGAACGTGTTCGGGAAGGCTCTATACCAAGCGAAGAAGCCTCTCGACTTAATCCACAGTGACATCTGTGGACCGATCACACCAGGCTCATTCAGTGGGAAGAGGTACTTCATCACTTTCATTGATGATTTATCAAGGAAGTGGTGGGTGTATTTTCTAAAGCGACCCAATACGAATGGTTGATCTGTCAGATGGACGTAAAGTCAACATTCTTGAATGGAGTACTCGAAAAAGAGTTTATGTTGAACAACCTTTCGGGTACACGGAGTCGAAAAAAGAGCATGAAGTGCTTAGGCTTAGGAAATCACTGTGCGGGCTTAAGCAGGCACCAGGAGGCTGGAACACGAGGATAAACTTGTACATCAAGGAGAATAGTTTCCGACATTATCCTTTCGAACAATTCAAAAAACACGGCAGCAAAGTTATTTTGCGGTGGTCAAGTCTAAATGATCATTATGGTGGCTCATGCGACCTACAAATTAAGTATAGCTAGTTTGGCTCTTGCGTTATCTCTAGTGTATTGCTTGTAATGACCCAATTTGTTTCAGTGCGGTATGTAAAGTCAGTCACAAGAGATGTGTAACTAACTAAAACAGGTCCCCTAGCCTTGGAAATTCGATAAGCTTCTCTCTACGATAACAAGTAGCTATCTATGTGAAGCTTCGAAAGAATGAGCTATTTATAGTTGCAATGTATGTGGATGATATGAACCATGGGGAACAACCAAAGGCTTGTTGAAGAGTTCAAAACAGCATTGATAAATGAGTTTGGGATGACAGACTTCAGAAAGATGATGTACTTTTTCGGTCTCGAGATAAGATAAGACAAATCGGTAATCTCGAGACCTTTGAGACATCACATGGGTACAGAGACTTTTGAGACAGTGACATTAAATGAAAACAATAGGCTAGTCGAGTAGGAAAAGTAGGTTGTAGACCTAAAAATTTTGTAATGATTGTATTTTTTAGTATAAATAAGAGTAGAGAGTAGAGAAGAATAAGAGAGAGAATACATTTGTATCTTTCCACTCTTGAATAGAAAATTGTTTTTAAGCAAATTTTTCTTTTCTCTTCGATTAGATAATTCTGTTTTAATTCCTTCATAAATATTTCCTTCAGTGAAGTGAGCTCAACGCCACTTGTTTGAAGTGAGCTGTGATAATATCCGACTGAACGTGTGAGCAACCTATGAGTATACTTGAAAACTTCCTGTATTCGGGAACATTCGCCTTCGAGAAGGAAGTGGTTATTAACCAACAGGAAGTGTGAGGTTTGAGAGTCTAAACAAAAAAAATATTTGTAAGTGCTTTTATAATATGTTTTGAGTACAGGATTGCACATCTCACCACTTTTTATTCTTACTAACTCCTATAAATTGATATCATAACGCTAATTTCGATCCACAATCCAGAGTAAAATGCCTCAAATATGTTATTCTCTCAAATACAAAACTTCACTACAGATAATTTCAAGAGATGAAATATTCAAACAAGATCTCTTCTCAACAACTCGTTGATATTCACCTTCAAAAAAAAAACAACTCGTTGATATTCAGGTGATGAACAAGACTCAAGTGAAGGATGGCAAGTCAAGAGTCGAAAGATGGAGAAGGAATTGTGAACCCTACATCTAAGATGCAACAATATACTCATAGCAGTTGAAGAGTCGAAAGATAAAAAAGAGTGTGAAAACCCCAAGTCTTCCAACCCGACTTTTTCGGTTACTTTTTGTAGGGAACCAAAGCAATTGAGGGAAGCTCCGGGCCAAATTGTGAAGACCCTAAGTCGGACTTGGTTGTCAATAATGCTGCATGCAACGAGAGACTCGAGCTAAAAAGAAAAATCCTGCCTCTTTCCAGAAGGTTGAAATGGGTGAAGTTCAGCAAAACAAGAACGGATAGAGGAAACCAAAGAAGAAAATACTAAAAAAGCCTATGTATCTTCAACATGATACACCTCTGACAGAAGAGCAAGCTCATGTTGTTCTACTTACAGCTAGAATAATTGAACCAATGGGTGAAGATGTCATAAATACTCTACGGGACATGAATGATGGGATAGGGCAAGGCAGTTGCTGTTGGAAGCTCAAATTGATAATTAATTGTTACGATGTTTTTGTTTCTATAACATGGCAATGGTACATTATAATAGTGTAATTTGTATCGGGTGCCCACAGTTTTTTGTGTTTGTATCTGCTTAAGGCTGTGAAGTACAATTACTTTGTTTGGTTCTCAATAATTATCAGAGACGAGATGATACGAAGTTTTTAATTATTTTATATGAGAATGGAAATCAAATAATAAATTGAACCAAAGGCGAGAAATTAGCTATTAGTTAAACAATTCTTCTTGAGTAATCGGATGTCATTTAATTGTTTGCTAAATAGAATCATATTAATCAACAATGCATTATGGAGACAATTGGAATAAGATACTCACATTTCACCTATGTACAGGCTCAAGGTATAGCGCGGGGAATACTGTTGGCTTGGAAGAATTAGTTTTGATGTTTAATCTTAACGGCAATGCCATATTGTTTGTTAATAAAAGCTCGAGTTCAGAGAACAAATCAAATATTGCATATCAAAGGGATATAGACCCTCAACACCATTTTGAGAGGAAGCACTTTTATTCACAGTTGAGGGCAATTGCACCACAAATAATGATCCATGGCTGATTTTGGGTGAGATTTCAGTGTCACATTAATATTGGAGGACAAGAGCATTATCGAAATCATAGAAATGGTACTACATATAGACAAATGGAAGGGACAAACATACTTTTGCAAGGCGAGAAAGATTTTTAGTCGACTCTCCGGTCAATACATTGTCAAATTTCCAAACATGATACAATATTAAGCAATACCAAATACATGTTCTTGCATGCAAATTTCCAGTAACAATGTGCCTTTCCAGTTGAGCAGCTGTCCCAATTTATTATATGTTAGATTTTAAATTACCTACGTGAGTATTTAAACAATTGACAAAATAATTAGGAAAAAAAATTTGGCAACAGGCATAAAAATCAATTTGGTTAAGTGGGCTGTTGTATTCAAGCCGAGGAACTTGGGGTGGGGGAGGACTAGAATTGATTGATCTGGAGGTTTTCAACAATGCCTTGTTAACGAAGTGGATGTGAAAATGAATATGTCAGCAAAAGAGCTTTTGGATTGATTTAAATTGTGCAATCATGACAAAGATCATGAGACCAAGAATATGAAAAAGTTTGCTGACATTTTTTAAAACTAGTTAAGATGTTTTTAAGTCATGGAAAGACATCAATTTTTTGGCACCATGATTGAAGATTTTGTATAAACACTTTTACCCTACAATAGAAATTCAAGATATTCAGTTTTGGAGGTGGCACAACATCAGTTTGTGGAAGAGCGAGATTCCTACTTGATTAAACTTTCAGAAGTAGCCACATAACAACAACAAATGCATTAGATGATTGGATCAGTAAGCTTTACACATGCTGATGATCATAATGAATTTATGTGTATAGAAAGTGTAAATGGACAACATATGGATATGGTCAGTCTTTTATTGGTTCATGAAAAATTTACCGCAACCGACATCCTCTCTAAAAGCAATCTGTGAATTGAAAATATCTCTAATGATGGAAGTTTTTATTTGGTTGATGTTATAAGATAAAATACTCACAGGTATAAACAAAAATAATGATAAAATTTTGCGAAAATATGTTATCTATGCAGGCAATGAGGCAAGTGAATGAAATCATCTGGCCTAAGTTCAATGAATGCATCTACACTTTTAACATAAAAAAATCGAGCATTAAAAGATGGTAGAAAAATTAATCTTTACAAATTAAGCATCATATTTTCTCTGTTATTACACTAACTAGAAGAATTTAAAAATTAATAATCATGCATTAAAAAATCTGATCAAAATAGATTGAAACACCATAATTAAAAATAATAGAAGAGAAATCAACCCTGTACTTTCATGCAACAAAAGGCACAGCTCCATTTTCATATTTAAAAACAAACACTTGTAAAAAAAATGGCCAATTAATTAAGAAGTAAGAACCACCCACAATGTAAGGGCTTCAATTGATTCATGAGCTTCGTTTTTTTTTTTAAATCTTGGCAGAAGCTAAATTGATTCATGAACTTCAGATTAGAAATGTTTTGTTGCATATTGAGCAAGTGATTGATGGCTTTTTTTACTTATGGGTATGCCAGGGAGGTAGTTGCAGAATTGATGTTGTATGCCTTATAATTAGTTTTCTGAATAATATACGGTAGAAATAATTAAAATAATTGGTGTGTGGGAAACTGTTTCATGGAGATGCTGTAATCTATATTGCATAATTAGTTTTCTGAAAATGTTTCGTAATATATATTTTTGTGGTTAACAAGAGAAAATAAAAGGTAATTGCAGAATTGCATAAACTAATTAACAAGAGAGAAAAAAGGTACAAGTGTAATTGAGATCGTATATATCAACAGAATGCTGATCTCTTAACCCCAAATGTTAGAAACAACTAAGCTAGAAAAACTGAGAAGTGAAAAGGACATTACCACGAAGGAAATGCCTCACTTGCCATGAAGTGTAGAACAGCACATATCAATAGATCTGATCATCTGAGAAATGCAGAAGAACAAGAGAGAGAGAGAGAGGTGGCTGGAGAAGAAAGAGATTTAGTCGCACGAAGGGCTTCAGCGGGCTTGATGTAATTGGGAAGGCTTTTAGGTTTCAATTAGAATCAGGAGGGAGGCATATTCTCTCTCTCTCTCTCTTCTCTCTCAGCTCAGGTACATAAATACAGTCAATACCTTACTAATCCAATTTTAAATCACTTTGTGGGGGCACTAATTAATTTATGCATCTATAAATAACCGAAAAATGTAAAATGGTTTTTGTTAATGATTCCATTTAGTGTAATTAAATATTAACTTTTTTCTTGCGAGCTTTTTAAGGATTTTGCTTTGTATTCCTACGATAACGTTGAAAACATTTTTTGCAAATTGCATATATTTTTTTAGAGAAAATTTGTTTTTAGCCACTACAAAACTTTTAAATTGTCAAAATGCTACTACGAAACATGAAATTGTCAAAATGTCATTAAAATCACAACTGAATTTTCTTTTTGCCACTGTCAACATATAACCTCAATAAAAAAATACAAAATTTTCTAAATTCCCAAATTGCCCTCTCCTTCTCCTTGAAGCTGCCTCTCCCTCCTCTCTCCTCCTCTTCTTCAAAATTCAAATTGACCACTTGAATTTGTTTGCCTCTTCTTCACAATTCCCTTGGAAACCTCGTCGTCACCAACTGTCAGCAAGAGAATTGTCAGCAAAATTCTCTTGTTGTAAGTTACACAACGCTTGACTCATCACTCAACTTTTTTCTCTTCCTTCAGCTACTTAATATATACTCGGTCGGAACCGCTTCGCGCCTCGCTCTTTGGGGTTAGTATATTCTTTTTTTCTAGTGAGCTGAGGGGCTATTTCAACTCCATCCAAATGGGAAATCAGCTAAAAGCATCGGTCGGGGCAATCAGATAAAAGCATCGGTCGAATCAATCCGGTCAAATCTCATATTTTGAAAACACTGCCTTCTCGTCTACATATCCATGTACTCACATCCATTTAGGGTGCTGATAACGAGGCTATACAATACACCAGAAATAAATGATGGAAGCTTTGTCTTCTCTCTGGAAGTGACGAGGGAAAAGCAACTTAAGGAGAAGAAGAAGAGAGCAATTTGGAAATTTGTAAAATTTTGTATTTTTTATTGAGATTATATGATGATAGTGGCACAAAAAAAAATCATTTGCGATTTTAATGACATTTTGACAATTTCATGTTTCGTAGTGTCATTTTGACAATTTAGAAGTTTTGTAGTGGCAAAAAACAAATTTTCCCATTTTTTTAAATCTCTTCATTAGTGGATAAGGATGACAACTTCAAATATGAGACTTAGTACAGGTCAAGAGACTAGAGGTGTGATAAGGTCCCTGGGGTCGGACCCGCCCGTGACCCGACCCGTGCCCGTGGTAGACCTGTGCTCGACCCATGAAAAATGGACCCACGGGTTTTGGGTGGGACGGGACGCCCTCTTGACCGTTGGACCTGTGCTAGACCCGACCCGTGCCCGACCCTTGGACCCTTGAACCCGACCCCCGGACCCGACCCCCTGGACCCGTGATTGAAATGATTGAAATGATAGAAATGCTTTATGTCACTTCTAAATTCAAAAAAATTCGAAAATATTCTCAGAAAATTCAAAAAATTTCAAATTTCAAATTTCAAATTTACCATATCTCTCTATAAATAACACCCTCCACTCTCACTTATTTCACACATCTATCTCTCATTCTCTCTTTCAAATTCTCAATAATCACTACTCAATTCTCAATTTACTTTCATAATTTTAATATATAAGTTATAACTTCTAAGTTTATAATAATACTTTTAGATATATTAATTAGGTTTAAATATTTAAATTGTTAATTTATATTTATTCTCTCATCATCCACCATTCGTGCAAAGGTACGTTTAAGATTTTAAGTTACAATTTACATTTAATTCTCAAATTTATATTTTTTTACGTAACAATTTTGATTCTTATCAAATTTGACTCACATTTTAATTCACATACAATTTGTAATTCACATTTTTATTCTTTAATAACTTCTAAGTTACATTTTTTTATTTTCAATTGTAAATTAATTTATTAATTTATAAAAAAAATTCGACATATTTTTGAGTATTATGTGAACAAAATTTGACAATATTATTTGGGTATTATTTGAACAAAATTTGACAATACAATTTTTGTTCTTCTATTTTTAATTCACATTTAATTCACGCTTTTTTATTATTTCTAACTCACATTTTACAATATTATTTCTTTTTTTTTCAATTTTGGATATGGCATCTCAAGAACCAAATCCTAGCATTTCGGTTGAAGAAACAATACGAATGATGAGTGTTGAGCTATTCGGTGAGGATAATCCCCATCCCCCAACACAATCTGCAAACATAAACCCCCAAACACATCCACAATTTTATCAACCACAACCACAATTTTATCCACCTCCACGACATGCAAACCTCCCATTATATCCTCAACACCCTTATTTAGCACAAGATGTTAATGTTCCACCGACTCAAGCCCCTCTATCAACGATTCAAACTCAAGCTGAAATTGTCCCTCCACCATCATCTGTCGACGAAAGTATTCCTCCATCGTCGCAGCCATCATCAAATCCATCGCCAGAAATCCAAGAAGTAGAAGTGGATCCGAGGCAAAAAAAGAGAAAAACGACCGCGCCTAAATATGATGCACCATGGTGGCGTTTCTATGAAACAACTCATGATGCTGACGGAACTGTTTTGACTTTGAGGTGCAAGGTAAAAAATTGTAAAGGTTTTTTCTATTACAAAAAGTCTAGCGGTATAAAAAATTTTAAAAAACATGTTGAAAGTCATGAAGAAAATGGCGACGAACCACAAGAACAACCTGACCAACGATTAGTCCAAAGTACTATTAACCCTGACGGTACGAGGACCTTGGCCAAGTATGATGAAAAGCGCATGTTAAGTGAAGTTGCTAGGTATATTACCCATAAAGAAAAACCAATTAGTATGGGTTGTTGTTCTAGTTTTGCTAGATTAATAATAAAAGGCGCTGGTCAAGTAATGTACAAGCCATTTCACCACCGCAAAATAGTGGCCGAAGTCAAGAAACAATATTTAGAATGGAAAAATGAATTGTTAGCCATTTTTGGTTATGCAAACTATAATGTATCCATCACATATGACTGTTGGTCCGCAGGTAAGGGTGGTTTAGGGTATTTTTGTATTACTGCACATTATATTGATGACAATTGGATTTTACAGAAACGAGTTTTATGTTTCCGTAATCTTGATTTTCCGCACAATGCACACGTTATTTACCAAGCCATAATTAATGTTTTGCATGAATTTAATTTAAAAAGAGATTTAGAAAACAAGATTTTTTCAATTTCTTTTGACAATGCTAGCAACAATATGAAATCTATTGATTATTTTTTAAGTGCATTAAATCCCATAATGAATGGGAAATTATTTCATCAAAAATGTGCATGTCATATTTTAAATCTCACCGTTAAAGCAGGTATTAAAACTGAAGGTATTAAAATTTTAATTTTTAAATTCAAAGATGGTCTTCATCACATTTTTTCAAATAATGTTAGAAAACAAAATTTTCATGCATTGTGTTCACGCTTGGGCTTGAGTAATTTGATAGTTCCATGGGATGTCGATACCCGTTGGAACTCCACGTATAGATTGTTCCATCATTGTTTACCATACAAGAACGCAATAAATGAAATGTTGCGGAACTCAACCGAGGGGATACAACTGATGATGAACGAGGGAGAATGGAACCAATTGGAGAAATTGACAAACTTTCTACAAGTTTTTTTCAAAGCAACCGTCAAACTTTCATGCTCGTATACACCATCTGCACACGAGTTACTTCACCATCTATATTGCATCACCAAGGTACGTAATCTATATTTATGTTTGAAACAATCATCCTCTTTTTCTTTATCCATCTCTTATTCTCTTATATTTTTTTTCTTCCAATTCTCTAAGGTCTATCATCAGCTTGAAGATATAGAAGGGCTAGACCATAATTTGACTCCAATCGTTGAGGCAATGAGAGAGAAGTTTCTCAAGTATTGGGAAGAAGTACCTCCTATCACTATTATAGCGAACTGTCTGCATCCGGCCTTCAAAAAGAAGTACACAACAAGATTGATTCAGAAGTACAACCAGAATCTGAAGTTACCATATCATACGGTGGAAGCCGAAGTGACTACTTTATTCGACGGGATGTTCGACATTTACAATGCTCGACATGTCTCAAGGATGGCTTCTGCACCAACTCAACCACAAAGGTATGAATGCAATATATTTAGTAATATTTGAAGACTCAATTTATTTAGTAATTTTTTAACACTCAATAACTTTTTTTAATCACAAATAGAAGGACCAGTTCTTTAGGCTTGCTTAGCGAGCTAAGGGAGGATGAACCTCAAATGCTAAACACTAACGAACTATTGAGTTACTGTTTGGGAAGTTTTGAAGACGATGACATCGACATCCTAGATTGGTGGAAGCGACATTCTGGCTTATATCCAGTTTTGGCAGCGATGGCTCGCGACGTTTATGCAGTGCCCGTGTCAACTGTACCATCCAAGTCATGTTTCAGTTCCGCTGGTATAATTTTGACCGACAAACGCACCAAATTGGGTACAACACGGTTCGAGCAACTTGTGTGCTTGAAAGATTGGATTGATGCCGAAGAGCGTAATCAACATGATCCTAATTTTCAAGAAGTCGAAACTCAAGAAAGTAGTACTATGCCAAGAAGTCCTATCGCCGGCGACGATTCTGATGATCCATTTTGCATTGACGACGACGAATTATGGTATCTGAACAATGAATTCATGCGTGCAATGTAGTAAGTTTTTAATTGTAATTGTAATTATATTTTTCTTTTTTACAACAATTTTTCCAATGATACTAACAAAAAAAAAGTTAGAACTCCGCCTATGTTGTCTTATTCACATAGCCGGTCCCAAGCCCGGAATAAAGGAGGAGGGTAACTTTTAAAAATGATATAATTATAAAATATATTTTTCAAAATATTACAAATTTTTTCTGAATTTTTGTGCATTTTTTTTTCTTTTTTTAACATTTTTTCGAATTTATTGAGAATTTAGAGGTTTTTTTGAACATTATATGAATATTTTTTATTTTAAGAAAGATCATAAATAAAAATGATATAATTATAAAATATATTTTTCAAAATATTACAAATTTTTTTCTGAATTTTTGTGCATTTTTTTATTTTTTTTTAACATTTTTTCGAATTTATTGAGAATTTAGAGTTTTTTTGAACATTATATGAATATTTTTTATTTTAAGAAATATCATAAATAAAAATGATATAATTATAAAATATATTTTTTAAAATATTACAAATTTTTTTCTGAATTTTTGTGCATTTTTTTATTTTTTTAACATTTTTTCGAATTTATTGAGAATTTAGAGTGTTTTTGAACATTATATGAATATTTTTTATTTTAAGAAATATCATAAATAAAAATGATATAATTATAAAATATATTTTTTAAAATATTACAAATTTTTTTTCTGAATTTACGTTCATTTTTTTTATTTTTTTGGGATTTTTCCGTATTTTTAGAGGCATTTACCATTTACAAACTTTAAAATTCAAAAAAAAAATTTGAAAATCCCGCCGGGTCGGACCCGCCCCCCACAAACCCGTGACCCGTGCCCGACCCGACCCTTGCCCCGACCCGACCCGACCCGTGCCCATGAGACCCGTGGGGGTCTATCACGGGTCGAGTTGCCCTTTCGGACTTTGGACCCGTGCAAACCCGACCCGTGAGACCCTTGAGACCCGGGGATCCGTGACCCGTCGGACCCTTGAACCCGTGCGGGTCGACCCGTGCCCGACCCGACCCGATCCGACCCTTCGTCACAACTCTACAAGAGACAAACCAATGTGCAGTGCAGGCTTGAGGCGAAACTTGGTAGTACTAATTGCATTTGGTTTTTTTAGCATAAACCGCCTTGTTTATGTACTTGCTGCAAACTAGAGTAGAGTTGATTTTATGCAGGTACCAAATTTGTCTTTGCTAATTGCATTAACTTTGCTGGTTAATAAGGTCCGTTTGTCAAATCAATAAATAGCACTAGAATAGTGATAAAAGTAGAATAGTTTTTAGAATACTGTAATTTTGGAAGAGTGGTAGAAGAGTGGTATTCTTGACTATTTCGAAGAGCAAAATTATCGTTTGGCAAGTGTTAATTGAAATAGTAGAAATATTGATAATTATGATAATAATAATAATTATGATATAATATACATTATTTTTCAGAATAAATAAAAATAATAAACGATAATAATAATAAAATAATAATAATAATAATAATAATAATAATAAAATAATAATAATGATGAAATATTATAATCCTAATAAAAATAATAATAAATAACAATAATGATAAATAATAATAATAAATAATAATAATAGTAATAATAAATAATAATAACTAAGAATAATAATAAAAATAAATAATAATAATAATATAATAATTATTATCATCAATAATAATAAAATAATAATGATGATGAAATATTATAATACTAATAATAAATATTATAATAATAACAATAAATATAATAATATTATTATAGTAAGAATAATAATATTATAATAATATAATAATAACAATAAATTTGATAATATTATTATAATAATAATATTATAATAATATAATAATAACAATAAATATAATAATATTATTATAATATAATAAAAATATTATTATAATAATAATATTATAATAATAACAATAAATATAATAATATTATTATAGTAATAATAATAAATAAAATAATAATATTAAAATATAATAGCACTAATGAATAATAATAATAGTAAACCGGCTATTAAAATATAATAACACTAAACCGAATTCTATTCCACAATTGCTAAACCGGCTATACCACCAAATGGTTGGTATAGCGGATTAGCTAAATCGAAAGCTATTCCACTTTGCAATTCACCGTTTGACACTTTATTAAATTGGAATAGAGTTTAGAATAGACTATTCCATGCTAAACCTTGCATGCCAAACGGACCCTTAGTGTATTATTGATGAGTTAATATTTTAAGAATATGATCAGTATTTTCATATTAATGGACAGTTATTGTTATTATTATTATTATTATTATTATTATTATTATTATTATTATTATTATTATTATTATTATTATTATTATTATTATTATTATGATTTTCTTCAATTCCTGCAATTGAATTGAACGGTTTGTTCAATTTAAACTGCTGGTCATATATACGTGACTTGAAATACTTCTTACAATTAACTTTGCTATTCGTTATACTTTTTTCCGGAGCCTTACCATGATAATCTCTATTTAGAACCTTAATTATGGGGATTACAAAGCTATTGTAACATAACTCGGTATAGCGAGCTTGTAAAATTAAGAAAAATAATGCCATTAATTGTGCAATTTATCAAAAGGAGCTGATACGTAGATACCATATTTGATACGATTATTGATATCGATTTTATTATGCATCTTTAGTTGAATTATACTGCACATTATTTGAGTTATTATGCATGTTATTTTTTGTAATGAAATAATTATATATGTTGTCGATTTTATTATGCACCTTTAGTTGAGTGATCGTGCACATTATTTGAATTATCATGCATGTTATTTTTTATAATGAAATAGTTATACATATTAAGTTCTGTACTGAAATAGTTATTATGGTATAACATACATAATAACTCAAATAATGTGCATGATAACTCAAATAAAAGTGCATAATAAAATCGATATCAATAGTTGATATCAAATATGGTATCTACGAAACATTATCCTTTATCAAATACAGTTTGCAAAATTATTTCACATATATGCATGACAAGGATGAAACTTATGATAAACTAGCTAAATTTATGTTTCGAAGTCTTATAAAGGATAATAAGGATTCTTGTGTTATATATATGTAGGTTGTTAAAAAAAACACTAATTAATATGTCCGGGCTATTGCTATGTGCAATATTAATAGAAGCCTGGAATAAATAATTAACTCATTTTTTCCTCAAAAAAATAGTCTTCATTTCAACAATACTATACTTTTAGCTAAAACACTAGAATGTGTAGAATATCATATTATTCTTATGCATGGATCTATAAGTTTAGACCTAGCCCTGATGTATGGTGGCAGCGCTCATGGTGTCACCACTACTGTAGAAATGGGTTCTAGTGCCGCTAAGGATTTAGTTAAATTCGATAATAAAAAAAGTTCAGTGGTATTTTGAAATTTTTTGTGAAACGTACTCCGTAGATTAGTTAAACATTCGTCATTAAATGTTGTTACTTTACGAAGAAAATGCTTTTCTGAAATTATCACTGGATCTGAATAAAGTCGGTGATGTAGAGGCATTTATCACTGGATGCTAAACAACATCGATTTAAAAGTTTTTATTATCAGATCCTTACAAACATTCGATGATAAAAAGAGACTTTTATCACAGGTTCCTTACTTCCATCTGATTTTAGAGGTTTTATCACCAGATTTTTTAACTAAAAACTTGATATTATTTTAGAACCTAAAAGCATCTTGATCCGCAAAGAGGCCACATGAGAATATTGGCAAGACTTGAAGGCATGAAGAAGGCTCTAGCCAAATACTCCATCTAGCAGCCGTCACTTATCCCTCTCCCATTAGATCCCAAGCAAGTCAGCTCCATTAAATTCTTCAACCAACAACCAACACTTCAACCATTGTTAAATCATCTCTTCTGCAATCAACATCCAACAAGTAGTACACATTGAGCTCCAACCATCTGCCAACAAGTACTTTTCCTCCTCTACTTTTTTGAGGTTAAAAATATTTTTTTCTTATATATGTAAATTTACTCATATTAATTGTCATGGCATAAATTTAGCAATGAATTGTAGTTATATGGAATTTTTATATGTTGTGTCAATTTCAAAGTTAAATTTATTATATTTTATTGGTATGTTAAATTTATTATATTTTATTGGTATGTTAAATTTATATATTTGTCCATAATTGTCAATTTTGCTTAATTTGTTAATTTTTTCTTTAATTAATCTCGTCAATTAATGTAAAAAAATTTAGTACCACCCGACCAATAACACCACTAGCCAACGAAAGC
>CAXKVX010003749.1:0-36993 GCA_964058865.1 Eleocharis quinqueflora
GTTTTCAATTTCCTACCTCATTTAGTGTTTTAGAGTGGTAATTACCATTTAATTATTAATTTACATCAACATTTATTAATTTGCAGTTATGCTGGACAATAATAAAATATTTTGTGTTTTACTTGAATAAATATGTAATTATAAAATTTGAGTGGATAAATATGTAATATTGAACTTTTAGAAGCCTTTCTATGAAATATTTTGTGTTTTAAATGGCTAAATAAGTAATTATGAGATTTTAGTGGCTAAATATGTAATATTGAAGTTTTAGAGGCCTTTATATGAAATTCTGCCTTAAAAAAAGGTTTCAGAGAAGAAATTAAGTTTCAGAGAGCAAAAAGAAATTTCGATTCAGAACTTACAATTATCAAATAATTCGTTCTGTACCAGATGTTGCCATTGTCGTCTCTCTCGCTCTCTCTATCGGACTAGATGTTGGCACCAAAGTTCACAGGAACAATGATGTTTTAGCCTTGTTATGAAAAATGCTAAGAATTGCAAGTTCAATAAACTTAAATGTAATGTTCATAGAATGCCTCCAAAAATAGAAAAGAAAACCACCTATGACCATATCCTTTTTGGCTAGAGCATTGAACTCCTTAATTCGAACAAATCCTACTGATGAATCACCATTCTCCACCTTATCCAAACGATAAAAAACTGGTGTGCGTGCAGTAATTTGTCTTTCAACCTTTATAGACTCGATAGGACTGCAATCTTCATGCTTAACCTATTGGAAGATGATTCAAGATGAAAAAAAAAAGATATCTGACTTGCAGGTATGATGTGCCAAATGCGAATACTCTCTGGATTGCATAGTAAATGTGAAATGTCCCACCCTCGTCTTTTGCTAAAAGGCCCCAATTGAATCATTTTTCTTCAAAGCCCAAATTATTTTCTTTTCAGTTGTCACTTTAACAATTGTGGGTCAGCATCAGCTACGAAAATGCAATAAAAGCATAAAACTAAGTTCTAGCCTTACATGTCAATTCAACAACCCAATATTTTTATACAAGATTAATTTAGTTTAACCCTGTGTGCTTTTAAGTTTTCAATCTGCTCTACTTGCAAGTTCTTCAAAAGAGTTGAATGTGGCATTACCTCAACAGTGACAAATGTTTCATTAGGGCTCTGTAGCAGAGATGACGCATCAAATGCAGACTTCCCTCAATTCGGCCTACTTATCGGACTACTTTTTAACATATTCTATATTTCTATCTTCATCTAAGAAACAATCATTAATTGAACTAATATTTTTTATTAAATAAATTATATTTTTTTAATGCTTTAAGTGAGAGATAAAATAAATATTGTACACATTTAAAATGAATTGTAATATAAATAAAATAAAATGAATTAATTTATGAGCTTTTAATTTTTGAAGAAAATAAGTGATATTCAAATCTAGAAGAAAAAATATGTGATTTTGAAATTTTGAAGACGTCAAATTCGACCTATTTTTAATATCGTGGTTTGAAGTGTGTCGTCATATCAACCCATCTCAATTCCATTGGGAGCCGCAGATACAGACACAGAGGCATCTTGCACAAGATATGATTTGCCTTTATTGGATATTCCGGTCCCATTTTTTTGTATAAATTTAAGGTTCCCTAAACGATAATCAAACAATGATTCAGCAGATTTCTTATTTTTGGTGCAAATTTTTCTAATTAATCCGCATTTATATCAACTAAATTTGTGTAGATATTTCAGATACACTAGTCAAGTGTTCACGATGGGATGACAAGTAACTTCATGATTTAATATAATTATATTTTAATTTGATAAGAGTTAATAAAATTGTTGGACAAATTGTAATAGAAAGAAAACAAATGTTCTGTCTACAAAAGAAAATAATAACGTGTTTTGACAAATTGAAACTATAACAATCTTGTATAATAACAAAATTGCAACTGCAATATATAATATATAAAACTGCAATTGCATAACTGAATTTGAAAAATAAAATTCATATCATGACACTATTGTACTAATAAAAAACAGAATTCCTCGATCTGATTTCTTGAAACGTATGAGGAACACAATTAAGCATCCTCACTTTGCACAGCTGAACCTATTCACACAAGCAAAATCTAAATATCTCATTAATGACAATAATTAAAATGTGAATCGCCAAGTAATGCCAGCATTCAAGTTGAAAGAATTTTAAAATTTAAGAATTATGTATCAATTCAGCTAACTACGGCGTCAAGCAGCATGTAGCGGTGTCATGCGCCGTGCAGCGATGGAGCGGCGGAGCGGCATCATACGGCTTGTTGCGGCTTCATGCCTCATGAGGCGGAGCGTTGTTATGCGTCATGCAGCTTGCAACATCATCTGTCATGCGTCGTGCATCATGTGTCATGTGTCTTGCGTAATGCGGCTTGCAGCAGCGTCACGCGGCTTGTAGCGACGCCATGCGTCTTGCGTCTTGCGTCATGCAGCGTTTTGTGTCATGCATGTTGCGTCATGCTTCTTGCGCCATGCATTTTGCGTCATACAACTTGCGACGACGGAGTGACGTCATGCGGCTTATGGTGTCATGCGTCATGTGGCGGAGCGACGTCATGTGTCTTATGTCACGCATCATGTTTCATGCATCAAGAGTCATGCGTTGTGTGGATTGCAGCGTTGTGCGTCAAGATCACGAGTCTTGCGTCATGCGACTTGCAACGACGTTATGTTAAATTATTGTAAATTAGGAATAACAATAAAAGAGATTTGGTTATGATACTCTTTTGAGGAATATAGAAATTTCTCAAAATAAAAAATAAAGTGTTTTTATTAAATGTCTCGAAAAGATAAAAAAAATAAGCTTTAAATTAAATTTATTCCTTAAAAATTTAAAGAGGGAGGAATATGTGTATGAAAGTTAAAAGTGGTACAGTTAAACATCTTATAAGGAATGGAAAGTATATAGAAAAGTTATTTTGCTAAACGTACAAAGAGTAAAAGTGTAATAGCATTAATTGGACAATATTATATTCATACTTTATTTCTGCATTATCACGTGGCTATCAAATGAATGCGACATTAGAAAAAAATATAATATAAATGATAACATATATCTCCTAGACTATTTATAATATAAAAAGTTACATTGCACAAGTATCAAGGTAATGAAGTGATATATTGTGGAGGTGTTAGGCACGTACGAATATAAAAGATAGAAATAAGGTGAGTGAACTAAATACAGGTGAAGCTATGTTGGTCTAGCTAGGTACGGTAAAAGCTGGAACTTAATAAAATATACATGTAAAGATATTAAACAAAAGAGGACTTATGTTGGTCTATGGATTGGAAATGATGCCTAAAGAGAGCAAAAAAAATACTTCAACAATCAAGTTTGTGTGACACATGTCAACTTGCTGTGATAAGTAGGGACACTTGTCAAACGAGCGGTTAATGAATGCATTTCAGTTCATGTTCAGTTTTAGAAGTTGAAGTTCATGATCAAATTAAGTTCATAATTATCTACTCATATTCAGTTCATGTTCAGTTCATCTCATAACCGAATAATGTTCACTATTTGTCCATAAGCTAACCATGTGGACTTGATTCTGAACATCACAGTACACAATCCTCTTTAAATGGAAACTCTTTCAACACTGTATTGAATAACTTAGGTTTCTTTGTGCAAATAACTTAGTTCTCTATATGTGTAACATAGATTTAGAACTTAATTGATCTATTGATATGTTTAAACATATTTTCATTTAATTCCACATTGAGTTCATAATTTGTCCACAATTAGTCCACAGTTAGTCCATAATTGTCCATAATTTGTCCATAGTTAGTCCAGTTCAGTTTTAGTTATTGCACTTGAACTGAACTTCGACCAAGACCAAGAAATAGTTCATTCCATAAATGTTCAATAGTGTCCAGCCTATTTTGTCCATGAACCGCTATGTTCATTAGCAGCCTTACTTGTCAACAAGATTTTTTTTTTAGCAAACTCAATGCATGAGTCAGATGGTGCATGTCATACCATTTCTGTTGAGGAGCCAAGTGTCATACTTGTGCTAAATGACTCTATCCTAACGTGTCATCTCCCCAGCTCTTAAACTCTACTCCAACCAATCTATAAATTGATCCCTCCACTCTCCTCTATGCTCACAACAAAACATAACTCCACTGAAATGCAATAAAGTAAGAGTGATTGGGGAACAGTGATACTCGTAATTTTATTTCTCTGCACAATATTCGCTTTACTTGTTTCTTCTTTTATTACAAAAAAGTCTTCGCTGTCCGAACCGTCTCGTGAGAGAGAAATTGTCTGACAAATTAAGGTGCAGGGTTAATATAAGTTTATGATTATCTTTAATATTTAGTAAATTGCATTTTTCATTATTGCTCTAAAACAAAATAAACTGCATGTTGCATTTTATACAAATTTGTGAATATGAAATAAATTATTTGATTACTCTGAATTATGACTAGCAACCATTTTCGACCATATATTTAGCGCTCTTGTACCCTCGAGTCGAGACTCTGTCTCCCTGTATCCTTGAGACCAGAAAGATTCCCCATGTACACCTGACGAGGATCGAAAAAGGTGATAATTTAAAATGAAATTTTGGTCATTATGAATAATTGTTCTTATGTAATTTCTAAATATTAAATTTAAGCATAAAGCTAATTAATTACGCACTGAGAAATTCTCACCCCCTTATTTTTGTTTCTTTTCTACTTCTTTAAAATTATTACAGGTAATACGAACAGAGAAAAAAACGATCACCATGATAGCAAGTAGTGTAATGTTTTTGGCTTATAACCCAGAGACCTTTCAGTGGATACATGTCACGATTATGCTATCCAATCTACCCACAGTGTACATATACACCATCCCTGTTGGTGATAATGTAGTTGTCCTGGAACCACCACCAGTACCAAACTACATCCCCAGTACCCCAGAGGTTGACACATGGCTCAATCTCACCCCGTTGTCCAGGAGGGACATCACTTCTGCACTCGGGAGTAATAGAGGTTGGCTAGGTGATTAGAGTAGTGGAGTCATTAGGTAGTAGTAGTAGTAGTAGCAGCATGACTACAGTCTAATTTTGTTGTATATATTTGACTGTAGGTTTAGGTAAGGATATAAACTTACATGAATTAACCTTTCTGACTAGTGTGGTGGTCGAATAATGTATGGAGTTAGCTGGATGACTTGCAAGAAAACAAAATGATATATATAATATATAAGTGGTTTGCTTGTCTTTTTCTTCTATTTTATTATTGGTACGAAAAAAATGCCTTGCGGATATTCAGAAATGATGTTCGCTACGGGAATCCATCATGCCTAGCTGCGGGGTGTGACAACACACCCCTCAAAATCACTATCCAAAACCTCAATCGAGACAAATCATTATTCTTTAAATTTGAGAGATTCTGATTGGGATACTACAAAACACTACACATTGTCCACAACGCCTGGAACATACCTAATCCATCTCCGATCCTGGCCACCGACTTCAGTAAAAGACTTAATGCGACCAGAAGGGCCCTTAAAGAATGGGGAAAAGACAAATTTGCAAAAACGGACACCCTTCTATCAAGGACAAAATACATCATAAATGCCTTGGACAAGGTAGAAGAACATTGATTCTTACAGCAACAGGAGTTTGCCTTTCAACTGCAATGAAGAAAACACGCCTATGATTTATCACTAATAGCAGAATACAAATGACAGCAGCGATCTTCGATAAGTTGGCTAAAGCTAGGAGATAATAACTTGTCCAATTTTCATTCAATGGCAATAAAACGCTTTAAAAGTAACCAAGTGCAGGCTTTAGAAGTCAATGGAACACAAATCGAGCAACAACACAATAGCTTTGGCATTCTCAAAACATCTCAAAGACATAATGAGCATGAAGGAAGTTGTCACAAAAATACCCAATGACTTGGGCCTCCACAGAAACATACATCAATTAACGCCTCCTTTTCAAGAGACGAAATCAGAAAATGTGTCTTTGTGCTGGCCAAAGGAAAGGCTTCAGGACCGAACAGATTTCCGGCTAAATTCTTTCAACGATTCTGGGAGACAATAGGACATATGATAGTGGGCCTGATAAATGCCTTCCACAACAATGAACTTCTAATTGGACCTATGGCGCCTAAATCAAGCATGCATTACGGTAATCTCAAAACATGAGGAGCATCAAAGTTGGAAGATTTCAGGCGAATAAGTGTCATTTCTTCAATTATAAAAATAATATTTAAGCTATTGGCTGACATACTACAAACAATACTACCACATTTGGTATCGAAAAACCAAACCGCTTTTGTAAAGGGGCGAGATATAATGAAAACTTTCCTAGTTGCCAGAAAATCTATCTCTTTAAGGCATATGATGCAAATACCCACGATCCTACTTAAGGTGGACTTCAGGAAGGACTTTGACACGGTTTCTTGGGACTACTTGCTTGACCTACTAGGAACCATAGGTTTCCCGGAAAGATGAATCTCCTGAATTAAAAATATGTTGATCTCATCCTCATCTTATGTACGCGTTATCGTCATATATGGGCCTACATTATTTCATAGAAGGGGATTAAGACAGGAAGATCCTTTATCTCCGCTTCTGTTCATATTAGCGACATACATACACATTACAATCACTGCTCATTAGGGCTAGGAACTCATTCTTCAATATGCCAATGCTAAGTCTGTTGGCATGCCAGTTAGCAGATGACACGTTAATCATCTCAGAGGCACAATCTACCAACCTGACTGGAATAATCCCCCTACTTGATGAATACATCGAAATATCAGGGCTGACGATCAATACGGGGGAAGGTGCTTTCGTTCTGATCCACATCTCGGATGACATGCATGCCATTGTGGAAAACATTTTGGGATGCGTGGCGCAACAATTTTCGATTAAATACCTAGGTCTGCCCTTATCGATTACACGCCCCAGTAAGGCCATGTTTCTACCAATACTAACAAAATTGCAAAGAAAATTGCAGGCCTGGAAAGAAAACATGCTCTCTAAAGGGGGCCACCTCACACTAATTAACTCGGTGATGCACCCATACCCTGCACTACATGCAGGCATTCAAACAACCGGCATGATTGACAACCAACATGGAAAAGACGAAAATGAGGTTCTCTTGGAAAAGGCAGGATACGCCTGCGAGATGAGGTTGCCTAGTTAATTGGGCAATAATGTGCCTACCAAAACGAAACGAGGGATTAGATATCTTGGACACAAAATCCCTCAATACGACCTTATTACTAAATTGGCTTTGGCAGATCTACTCCCACAAAACAACAATTTTTGCTACCTTCATATGGACACATTACAACCTCCCCTCGCTATCCGACATACATGATCGAGACAATTTATCCTTGAAACCCTCATTTTTCTTTAGGGATATCCTATCATTACTCCTGATTTTGCGCTCATCCACACAGGACCTAAGGGATGGAACCTTAAACTGTAATTTGACACACTCGGGCCAATACTCAACACGAATAACATATAGATTCATCATAGACCCAAAAGTCCTCTCGAGGCCCACAAACACGATTTGGAACACTAAATTCCCACTCAAAGTCAAAATATTCATATGGACGCTACTTCGAGACAAGCTCATAACCATGGAAATCATACCAACAAGAGGAAGTACGCCAAATGACGGATGTTTACTCTGCCACACTGTCACCTTAGAGACAACGACACACATGTTTCTCTCGTGTTCGTATTCTTCACAAATCTGGAATGACATGGCGCCCATGGCCAATATCCAACAGGATGACGACGTCTAGACCTTTTAGGTGAGAAATAGGGCAAACCTGTCCAACCCGACCACGAAGACGTGGGACTCCACAATTTTCTACAACACTATGGGCCATTTGGAAGGAGCGCAGTCGGCGACTCTTCGCTGCAACTTCTTGGTCAAGTCATCTCCTGGAAATCCAAATATGAAAGGGTTTTTTCCCGCTGGATATCTGATTGTTGATAAATTAACATAGTTAGAAATTACGTTCCAGTAATTTTTTTTCTCTCTCAAATAAATCTGATGTATTATATTGTAGTAAACTCTTTTTTTAATGAAAAATTCTAAGTATAATGCCTACTTTCTTAAAAAAAATCATTGTAAGAAATACTTGTATAATTACTTTAAGTCAGAAACAAAATTTTATAATTTTGTTATAAAAGCATTTACTATGTACATTTTTGAATTTTTTAATGTGACTTCAATTATTTGTATTGAAATTTAGAATAATACTTAATTAACTGTTCCGAATCATCGGCACAGATAGTGATTAATTAACAAAAACAATTAAAAAACTAACCATTAACACAAAAAGCTACATAGTCATATATTTTTCTGTAAATAAACAAACAATCGGAAAGATTGTCTAATTTGATCAGGTGCTGATGAGATAGAAACCATCATGCACCTATTTTTCTATTTAATTTTTTTGAGCCATTGTTATTTTTTTAATTAGTGGGTCAAATGCATCACTTCTTTTTTCATTTAAAAAGAAAGTAGATGACATAGTAGCAAAAATAAAACGACATAAAACACCCTCAAGCTCCTATCTAGAGAATCACAGTGAACCAACTGCATCAGTACCTCCTATATGCTGGTATTGATGCACTAATACTATCTCACCTAGGTATTACAAACGAGTCGGGTCGGGTATTCATGGATCCGCCCGGTCGGATAAGTATGGATCCGCAGTGAAAAGGGTAAATATGATCCGTGATAAATCCGGGCGGGTCGGGTGGACACAGGTCGAGGCGGGGCGGGTCGGGCACTGGTCCCATCGGATTTTTTCAAATTAATTTTTATGCCATTTTTTTTGGATTTTTTGACTTTAAAATGAATTTGTTTTTTATTTTTTCGAATTTCTGATTTATTTTTTATTTTTTTCGAATTTTTTTTTTATTTTTTTGAATTTTTTGAATTTGATGTGACATAAAGTGACATGGATTTGTCACGAGTCCACGGGTCGAGTCTGGCGGGTCCACGGGTCGAGTTTGGCGAGTCCACGGGTCGGATTTAGCACAGATCGGGCACGAGTTCGGACAGGGATCTCCCCATTTTTGGCCTACCCGACCCGCCATAGATCCGTGGATCAAATCGAATATGTGCCACGGGGCGTGCCCGAGTCGGATTAGGTCGAATTCGCGGACGGATAGACCCGCGTGGATTTTAGCACATCTATAATCTCACCATCGAATATTTTTATTTAACCTTACTCCCTACTTCAATTATTACACAACTCATATCAAAGTACAACAAAGTATGAAATTTTAAAGTACAAATTGTAAATGTTGCACCACCAAGCATAATAATTAGATGGAGTAATTGTTCTCAAATGATATCATGATAGCCCTTCTTTGAATTGAAGCATTCAATAGCAGCATATCATGACCCTCCAGGTTGTCAGCAGCTCCATCATACGTGTCTGAGTGTCTCTAAGACTGCTACCATGCCAGATCTCTCTCTTTCCATTTCAGTTGTTGTTTAAAAATATTATCCCATAATCCTGTCGAGTAATCCAAAATAGTCAAAGTTTTAGCACATTGGTCTTTCTTTTATTCCAGCATATCCATATTACAACTGAGCAAATATGTGAGAACTAAAGATGATGTTGTGACTCTAATTTCAAAATAATGCTGCTCAAGTCATCAATTGTAGAGATATTATCAGTTAGCCTATAAGTTTTCAATACCCATACCCACACTCTATGAATTTTATCCCTTGAGTGGTTAAAACCTCAGCCACTGTATTGTCTTTCTCATTGCAGATATCATATAGCATGGGATATTGCAATTTGAGAGGAACTTCATCCTGCCAAATATCATGCCAGTAGGAAGTATTTGCACCATTTCCTATTGTCATCACTCTATTTATTTAGATAATGTGTTCATACTTTTTGAGTGTTTTTCAAAAGAGGATCATTTATGTCTATTTTGAGAATTTGCGTATTTATTATTTAATAGATATTTTCACGTACCATTCCTGGCAAGATGGATTCTTTAATCTCCAAATCCATGAGCCTTTGTTATTTATTTATTTATTATTATTATTATTATTATTATTATTATTATTATTATTATTATTATATTGAGATATCAGATATGCGAACCATTCTATTGGTCATGTATCGTTTCATAAACTATCAAACAAATGTTATAAACATCTTTATATAATGATTAAATTAAGTAATTAACTTGCAAAAATTGCCCGACTTTAATGGCTGATGCGATATGATAATTAATTTCTAACTGATATAATAGTTGAATGTGAATTAGATAACAGTAATTAACATAAACAACTTAGCAAAGTTTGGGATGAAAATTAAATATATTATGAATGTTGTTTTTATTATTGTGCATGTAATAACATGCATAACAGTCAAAATACTTATGATTTATATGTTAAGTTTATTATGTTTTTTTGTTCTACTTATGATTTATTATGTTTTCATTATTATGCATGATGCTTGTATTATTATGCATGTTATTTGTATTATTTTGCATGTTATTTACTTGCATAATAACAAAAATAACATGCATAATAACTAGAATATTTTTTAAAATAAATGTATCTGGATTCATCCAGTCCGCATCAGTGAGTGTAGCGATCCGCGTCGATGAGGTTAGCGACATTCGTTTTCAGTGGAGCGTTTGGTCAATATATGCATAATAACAAAAACAACATGCATTTTAACAAAAACAACATGCAAACTGAACTCAACTGGATCTGTCCTGTTGAATTCGATGAAGAAATCAATGAAGAAATCGATGAAGGAATCGATATATCAACTCCCTTAGAAAAAAACTAGATGCCGAGTTTAGCTTCTTTGAATAGGAGAAATTTTACCAAAAATAACACATGAAACATAATAATAATAATGTAAATCAATATTATTTTCTTGGTTTCTAAGAATTAGGGATTTAATAACGGGGCGGGTCGGGTATCCGTGGATCCGTCCCGTCTGGATCCACGGATCTACGGGTATGGCGGGGCGGGTATGCACGGGTCCGAACCCAAAACCCCCAACCCGACCCGTGATAAACCCGGGCGGGTCCAGTCGGGTCGGATCCGTCCAACTTTTCGAATTTTTTTGAATTTTTGAATTTTTTTGAATTTTTTTGAATTTAAAACTGCACATTATTTTAATATATATATTTTCGAATTTTTTTGATTTTTTTAAATTTTTTTGATTTTTTTTGATTTTTTTGAATTTTGCACGTTCCACGGGTCAACGAGTTGGGCACGAGTGGGTCTTGGGACTGGTCAGGCACGGGTCTAGACGGGCACGAGTTTGGAGGATTTGGGGCCAACCCGACCCGTGCTAGATCCGTGGATCCGGGCACGGACACGGATCGGGCACGGACGGGTAGACCCGCCCGGGTTTTTTTTAATCTCTACTAAGAATGACGCATATTATTATTATTATTTAATATTTTGACATTGTTATTTTTTTTTGTTTCTAAACCGGTTGGAGGGCATTATTATAAGGCAAAGACTTGCATACTCCATCGGAGTATCGAGTGCATCTAATTCAATCAATCAAATGCATTCTACTTTATAATAATATATAATATTTTTATTTTTTTCAATTTTCTAGATTAAATTCCACCAATCACCACTAACTGAAGTACGCAGAAATATCTAACTAGTAGAGCATTAAGTTTTTTCTTATTATTATCATTGAATTGCATCTCCGACTATTTGCACGACGGGCTCCAAATGAAGAGACTTTTCTTTATTACATGCCCGTAGGCCACTGCAACTGAAGAGACTCGCACCTGCACCCACAGGCCACAGTACTGACTCGATCGTCTGCAATTCAACTCTAGAATAAAAAAACAATTTATCCCACTATTGGAAACTAGTCCCTTTGTTGACCTTTTGTCTTCTTTTGTTATATTTCTTTATAGAGAAATCGGTACTAAGTAGTAAAGGCATCCAATCTTTCTTTTTCCTTTGCTACATCAGAATTCAGATCAGACGAGGCAACAAAATGGGCCATGAAAAAGACGGTGGTTCTGGTTCCCTCGCTAAAAGGCCAAAGTTCTTCAAAGTTCTCATGCAAGATCCCTTGCTCAACCTGGTACCACTCATGTTAATAATACCTACATTTCAGTTCATTTTGCTTACTAAACAAGAGTAATTAAGTACCGACCTATAAACAGGAAATTTGTGTTCAGAGATCACAAAAAGTATTGTGCTTTCCACTTTCCAACATATTTTATATATAGTTACATCTAATCGAGTTCATGCATGGCTCACTGGTAAAAACTAAGAAAAATCAGGACACAAGACCAACTAATTTGGCCTTTTAACAATGTAAGATATCATACAAATTTTAGTTTGGTCTCATTCATGGCTCACTGGTAAAAACTAAGAAAAATGAGGATACAAGACCAACTAATTTGGCCTTTAACAATGTAAGATATCATACAAGTTTCAGTTTGGTCTCATCCCATGATTTTTTTTGTTAAATAGTATAGAAAATATTATTTGATAATGTCTTAATTTTGAAAGCAAAATAACTAGTTAATAATCTAGTGATATCTTTCAGTTATTGATTAGAGTTTTCATGCATTTTAGTTTGTCATCAACATGATTTTCAAGTTCTAAATTGGATGTCTCTGTCTCATTAGCACTTGTGCTGTTATGCCCTCTGACTCAAAATTTTCATTTTTATTTTCTATTTGCTTTGGTGTCACCTTTGTGAAATTGGTATTAACTATTATTGGGTGATGTATTTTGAAGCTTTGTTGTCAGTGTTGTTTTTATATGATTATTGGTACAACATCCTAACTTTACAAGTAGAAGCCCCTTTTGAGAAAAAGAAAGAAAAAATTGCAAAAAGATTTTCTTATTGGTGTGTTCCAGCCCTTGCTCTCTAGTCTCTTCTCACTTTTCTTGTGTTCGTTGGTTCCCTTTGTTTAGCGGATTCCTCGAAAGTTTCATACACATCTCCCTTCAAGGCTCCCAAAAATGGCAACTCTACTTTGTCCACATTCCATGTCTTGGGATGTACAAATCCATCAATCCAGTCTTGACATATTCTTCCAAAAAGGCTGGCCAGAGTTCATTAAGGCGCATGATCTGCGTACCGGCTACTTTCTGGCTTTTCAATACAATGGCAATATGAATTTTGAGGTTGAAGTGTTCGACACAACTTGTTGCCTTAAGGATTATCCTCATAAACATTGTACAAGAGTGGCCCCACCCATCATAGAAATTGAGAAGTATTCTGACAGTGACGAGGCGCTTAGTGATGAATCTGATGGTGAGAGCTCTATTTTTTTTGTCTAATTGTATTCTAATTGAACTTCTCTATTTGTTGTGTTCACCAACCTCCAATTTGAAAGTTTAGGACAATTTTGTTTAACCAACGATTAAATTAGACATGGTTGCGCAGAGCAGCAGATAGTATAATTAAGACAAACTTAGTTTAATGATTGTTAAATGTTCTTGTTTGCAACAGGGGAAACATGCGGCTCAGACAAATCCATCAGCAAAGAAACAAATTCTTCTATTTGTGAAGTTCAAAGAGTGGCTAACAAACAAAATAATTTTCAGAGGGAGCAAATTGAAGGAACTAGTTGTAGAAGGTCTATATACATTAAAATTGAAGAGTCATCTGAGTCTGAAGATACAAAAAATTGCAAACAATCTCGTGGTGAGCATTATTATACCTTAACCAACTGGTCAAAAGCTCATACTTCTAATTTTTGTTAAACTTAGTGGAATTACATAATATGGTCAATTTTCATTGTGTTATTAAATATGAAATCTAGTGTACAACCTAGGAAGTGTATTGTGCTATAATGTATTTCACTAAATTCTGTGCCCAAACTAAAACAAACATTACGGTTCAGAAAAAGAAATTTTGCGGTACCAGTATTACCCCCAGCCAAACCAGGAACATAATAAGACGTCAAATTTTAATTTAAGTGAACTGTTAGTTTTGTTACTTCTTTAATAAGATAGGCGTAAGTGAACTGCTAATTATCTTCTTATACAGAAATCCCAATTGATTTTGTTCAAAAAAGAAGAAAGTTATCAAACTCAAATGACAAAGAGAAAGAGTTATTTCAAAAGGATCCAAGAGTGATTCAAATGGAGGCTCAAAGGAAGAAAATCATAAAGTCCACTCACAGTTCTACTAGTTCTTCACAGTTTGAGAAGATTCTCACACCTTCAATGATACGGGATAATATAATTGTAAGTTCTCTTTTTGCAGAATATTTGCAGATTACACAGGAACTGTTATGATGTACCTTGTTGTAAAGGAAATCTGTATGAACTTCTTATCAGATATCATCTTTACTAAATAAATTGTTCATATGAAATAATCTTTTGAAGACAAAATTTTATATATTTATGTAGAAATTTAAACATCTGATATATTACATCAGAATGTTAATTCGAACAAACTCTCTAAAGTATTAAGATGTTCAACACCATATAAAACATACAAGTTACAAGATATCTTCGATCAAACATAAGTTCCTCAAAGCTGTGGAGTTTAATGAGGATGCACTGTAAATTCTGTTCAGAACCAAAAGAAAAGACTCTTCTGGTAGTCTATTATTTGCAAGATCAGTGTTAGGTGCAGCCAAGATTTTCAAATTAGAAATATGTTGTTATGTTTACCATGAACCATGTGAGATAATAATCTATCAAATGAAAATTGGGTAATATAATGCAGAACATTCCGAAGCCCTTTTGTGTTAAGAATGATCTTATCACAAATCGCACCATTTTCTTAAAAAGGAAAATTGAAGGGGAAGTTATTCCTAACGAGTGGCGAGTAGGGTTCTTTTTTGGCCCTACAGAAAACAGGATACGAAGCGGATGGAAAATTTTTTCCAAGGAAAACAACTTGAAGATTGGAGAGAGATGCATCTTCCAACTCACATCAAAAGATACATTTCTGGTTCAAACAGTACCAAAGAATCACACAAAGGTGGTTATCAATTTTTCAGCTGCTGTGGCCCAGGACTACTTTCTCTTGTGTCATTTTCTTTCTTTCAATCGTCTTTTTCTATTCTTTTTGTTTGATTTCACGATAGATGGAATAGAGGGGTTAAATGGAGGTACATTGAAGCATCACGAGTTCCTCAATTGAATCATAATTGGCCTCATTAGGTTAAGTCGGTTTCCGACCTGTAAGATCACCACTGGTTTGTACCAGCTAAAATTTCCACCTGCCAATTTCTTGCAAACCAACAAGTAACTTACTGGTACTATAACATGACTTTCATTGTAATTTACATTAAAAATCTCTTTTTATTTTCTTTTCTTTGAAAAAAAGGAGGATCAAAACACTCGAAGTGTGATATCCAAAAACAAAGTCCCTCATCCAGATTTTGAATCCACGACTTCCCACTCAACGAAGATTGGCTTTTCCACTATACCTAAGGTAGAATCTCTGCAATTCTTTAACTATTTGAACTTTCAAGTACCTCAAGTTTTATTTAATTTGCTTCAAAAAATTTATGTTATTAAACAAAAGAAATATCCTCAGGAATGATACAATTATACTGGAGTTTGGAAAAAACTTACCAATGGTCCATTGTTTCGCTACAAATTGACTTATGAATAAAGCCAGTTTTTTCACTCTGAATTACATCAAGCACGTTGTTTTTGTTTTCCTAATGCATAACTGCATAATGTGGACTACATGCAGACTTCTCAAATTGTCACTCAATCATTGCAGATGCAGTCCAAAAAGAATCGGAGGAGTGGAATGCAAAATACCATCTATGAAAAAGGGGCAGAAATTTCAATTACCGTGAGACAATACCATCTTAGTTTTAAATATATGGTGAGAACAGTTCTAAATAAAAACTTGTAGCACAAAATTGATTTAATATATGGTTTTTCTGATATTGACATTGATTCTCCTTGCTTGCATATTTGATGCAGTCGCTTCCATTACAATTTTGCCGAAGTAATAATTTGATATCAAGGCGTGAAATGGTCCTGAGAGGTTCAGATGGGAAGGAATGGCATTTGATATTTTTTTTAAATAGATCCAAGGAAGGTCGGTTTATGGGAGCTGGATGGCGCAAGTTTGCCAGTGAACATGAACTGCAAGCTGGAGACAAGTGCTTGTTCAAGATTGTTGCTGAGGAACTTGTGCTAGTTCAAGTTGTCAAGTCAAATCATGAGGAATGAGATTTCAGTTATGAAGTTGGCCTTGGATGCTACTAAGTTTGTTTCATGAATTTGGGGTTATTTTCCTTGTTCTTGCACCAAATTTTACCTACTGGCCTTCTCTTTTTGATATTCTGATATCATTAAAGAAGAACTCAGATGAAGTTGATATGACTCGGATAAGCAACGAATTTTTGACAGATTAATTTAATTTAGTAGCCAATGAAATAACATGCACCAAGTCGCGTTAATTTTTGACAAGTTGCAACGAGCCTAAGCTCAATTGCAGGGTTAATTGATGAACTTAAGGAGAAATTGATAGAAAATGAGGTTAAAGGGAAAGATACAGATTGGCGCCAAACAAGCAACTATTTTCATAACATTTCAACATAACAATTTATTACCTTCCTTAGTCTATTTATAATAAAAATGTAAATTTGAGTAAACTAACCAATTACAAGAGAAAATGACAAAAAGAAAGGAATCAGAAGGTTCAGTTGATGTATTGAACAACTGACGAAATAACAAATTTATTCTGACTAACAGCCACTGAAGAGATCCTCTCCAATTTTCGTTATTAACCAGCTCTTTATTCCTAACAGCTCCATATCAATTCTTGGGTAGTGACTCTTTGAGTGGGTCACATCGGTCAGCGGCTCTCTCAGTAAATTTCAGCCGACTGTTCTCTCTTTCCGCTCTGCCCGTTGCCCTTTTTCTTCTCCTTCAAATCGAACGCTTCAACGAATAACCCCAAATAGCTGATGCTTCGTTGCCATACTCTCTCATCTAGAAAATTCGTGTCCTCACGAACAAAGTCGGGAAATCGAGCTGCAAATGGTTCATAATCCTCTCAAGTGACATCATCATGTGACTGATTGCACCACTGAACCAACAACTGAGCGAGTTGTATTATTTGTAGATATGATTCTCCTCTCTAAAACCAGAAACAGTACCAATGATCTCCAGTAGTTGTACCACCTAAAGGAATAGTTGGGGATGGTATCTGAGTAGGACCAATTTTATTCTTTAATTATGACACATGAAAAACTGAGTGTACTTGAGAATCGGGTGGCAAAGTAAGCTTGTAGGCAACTGTACCAATTTTCTCCAAAATTTCAAAGGATCCATAATATTTAAAACTGAGCTTTTGATTGGTATGTCCCCTTATAGTTACCTGCCTATAAGGCTGAAGTATAAGATAAATCTAATCACCTACTGAAAACATTCTCTCACTCTATGCTTATTCTCATTTTTCATTCTCTCTTGAGCCTTCGGTAGATTAATTTTTAGTTGTAAAGGGCAAGACTGCATGTCTCTGAGAAAAACATTGACTCTTTTCGCCTGACTTCTAGTAGCGCTACTTAAAGCTAACAAGAGGGAGGGTACCCATAAAGAGCTTCAAAGAGAGTAAGCTTCAGAGCACTGTGTCATGTTGATTTATACCATCATTTTGCCAAACTGAGGTAAGATGCCCATTTATTGTTTTGATTGAATACCATAGCTCTTCAAAACTGCTCTAGACATTGGTTGACCTTCTCAGTTTGTTCTGTACTCGTCAGATTTCTGACTAACCTTCATATTGATATATCGATACAATACATCGACATATCGATATGTATCGATATGCACTTGTTTTGACATGTTTGACTAGATTTTTAAAGTCGTTATCTTTGAAAATTGAAGCCTAAGAAATATAAAAACTATCCAATGCTCTCCAAGGACTAGGTCCTAGTGCTCCAAGACTTTGAAATGCTCTGAGATGCATCGTCTGGTGATATCTTGCTTTGCGTTGCATGTCTTATATACCTACACACAACAACTCAACAAAACATGTTAAATTATATTTTTTTTTTGCAAATTGTCAAATCAAGAAAGTTGCTTAGTACAACAATTGATAATGCAAAAGATTCCTTTTATGCTTGATATATAAATTTTTTTTCTACTTTATCACACTTGCAATTTATACAAGGTTTAATTAATACAAATAGTAAAACCAGCAAATTTGATTGATTTAGTTAAAATCAGAGTTTAGTATCTCACTTGTCACTCAAGGTCTCTCGTTAAATTATATTTTTTGTATACACTCTCGAGACATCAACTTCCATGGTAGGAGTAGGTTTTATCATAATCTTTGTCGTTTATCGGGATATACCTCTTGACAATGTCACATATAATTGGTTGTGCGAAAAAATAAGCATGGAAAGAAAAATACGTACATTGGAAATTATTTATCATCTGCTTTTTTGGTCGTCATGGCGAAATTTAGCCGAATCGAAAGTTGTTTCCTTACTAACTTCAAAGAGAACATCTCATCGTTGGAGGACACATTGAAATTCTCGATACAAAAATTATTTTCCTGACATGTTGTCCAACGATAACTTCTGCATCTATTGCATTGTTCTAAAAATTACGACATGTCAGTTTTGTGCCATTATATAGATCTTTTGACGGATTGAGATTCCGTAATAAACTAATAATATAATAGGATAACTTCAATTTGAGAAGGTATAGGAACAGGCCACAGGGAGCCAGAGAATTCAGAAATTTTATTATGTGGTGATTAGTCGTATCTTTCTCTGCTTTGTCAAATTTATAATAAATCATCTCAATTCCTGAAAATGTCTCAATCATTTGTTAATTCAACTCATCTACATACTCTCATTTTGTGTCGATATCGTGGCTTTAGGAGTGATATACTGATGAACAGCCATTAAGATGGATTGACGGAGAAATAAAGTCTATCAATTCCTACTTAGAACCACCTTTTGAATTATATGAAATGATCAATTCTTCAAAAATGCAGTAAGGACACACCATCTTCATAAGTTCAATACCCAGATTTAAAAGCACAACTCCATACTCCATGAGAGTTGAATTACTGAGCACAAGAAGAGAGTCATTATGCAATTACAATCATTTTTAACAAATCTCGTCCTTTGATGCAATAATAAAAGACATAACAGCATGTGGATGGAAATGTGATGGTCGACTTCATCCTTCCCTGAAAGGAGCTTCACCCCGCCACCCTCTCCTCTTCCCCGCCACCCCTCCTCTTCTAGCTCCTCCTCCTCTCTTTCTTCTCTGCAAAAAACTTGCGTTTTTTGGCTTCTTGCCGTTGTTGCTGCCTCTCCGACAGCCACACCCGTGACAGGGGGGCAGAAGCCAAAAAACGCAAGTGTGACCTGCTGACGTACTGCCCCTCCAAGGTGGCGGCCTCAGCAGTGTACGCTAACGCAGCTCGTAGCACTCTATGGAAATCCCCTCTCTGGATGGATGCTCTTGAACGTCACACCTCCTCAGCTCCTCCTCTGAGCCCCAGCTACAGTAAGTGTGCCGTCTCATTTCCATTCATTTTTGTTGTTGTTGTTGCAACCCTTCATTTATTTGTTGGTTTGCATCTGTAGAGAATGTGCACGAGTACTTGTGAAAGCTCATTGAGATGCACAAGATGGTAAATCAAATGTGGTTTATCAGAAGTACATGCTTCAAGAATTTGGGGGTGCAGCACGCTACCCACCTGCAAATTAGGTCTTTTTATAGGCAGCTTTTTGTGTGTTGACTCTCACTCCGAATTCCGTTATAAAAGAATTTTTTTAATATAAAATTCATTTCTAACCTACCAATTTGTTCAAGACAAAAAGCTGTATAAGCGGGACATTTCTGGGATGAAACGTTTGGGGCCATTATCTGCTCTCAATAAAATTTAAGCCAAATTGAAATTTAATTGAGCATCCGAAGGAATTAGTAATAAAATTGAAATTTTAACTATTTGACGATGAGGCCAACTTGTTAACTATTTGACACCAATAATTTGAAGTTGCACAATTCTAACAAAAATATATTCCAAGTCATCCTGAAGTTCTTCCTAACAAAAACCTAATTTAAGGGGAGCATCAATTGAAGTTGCACAAAATTTTCTAGCTAGTACACACTCGAACCAATAAACCACCTTCGTAAGTTCAATCATCCAAATTTAAAGGCACAACCTCAAATTTCACAGATGCTGTTAATGTGATCATTTAAATCAGCATAAATAAATAACATGATAAGAGCAGTAGAAAACATACTGCATAATTCTACTAATTAGGGTTGTATGACCCTCCTTTAGATAATATGTTTTTAAACACTACAAGAAATATTCATAATTAATTCGTAGGTAGGTCGATAATACAGTGCTCTATCAAAAACAACAAGTAAAAAGAGGAGAGACCTGCTGAAATTAGTCCCAACCACACACAACACAGCACGCGTTAAAAAACACATTCAAACTCTGTAAAGAGCCACTGCCGCACTGTGCCCCCACTGCAGCAACCAAGGTCTACTCTCGAGTTGCTGTCAAGCTGAACCCTAAAACTACAATAAAGGAGAAGGGGAGATGAGGCAGCTTTAATTGTTTGTACCGTACATGGCATACACTCAATAGTTGTTCTGCCAGAGCTGGTGAGATGGCTGTTGAGTCGCACCCTGTGCACCACCACTCAGGCTTGCATCACCAGGGTTCTGTTGGTGGTGGTGGTCCTGGGCCCCCGTGGGAATCTGGGAGTGGTAGAAGTTGGTATAGCCGAGAGAATTTAGCTGAGATGGCTGTTGACCCTGACGAAAGCCTCCGTGCTGGGTTTGACCCTGATAGCCATAGAAGTTGCTACCTGGCATTGTGGAGAGAGTTCTTGAGCCGGCAGCACCATGAAGCCACATTGCTGGATTCTCGCTCTGCTGGTGAAACAAGGAAAAGATCCATTAGAGGATTGAAGAGACACTCAGCAATTGAATGATAAAAAATTGAGTAAGAAATCAACCAGAATGTACCTGCTGAAGAGACATGTAATGACTCATATCCTTGTACTGGGAACTCAATGCCTCGTCAAATCCTAGACTTGTACTTGCACCTGATCCACTTCCTGGGTTAACAGCAAAATTCCCAGGTACACTACCTGATCCACCAAATGCCCCATACCCAGGCACTACGGAAGAAGCCTGAGGCACGCTTGTAGAAGAAGAGACACTGCTCTTGTACTGAGGTAGATTCGTGTATTTTATCCCAGCATTTTGCACAGCAGGAGCAGATTGGTGGAAAGCACCATTACCCGAGTAGGGTTGCTGGAAGGCGGTGGAGGGTAAGTAGGTGTAGCTCTGTGGAAGGAATGGGTATCCTATTAGGTTGGCAAAAGGGGTGAGAGGGAGAGTTGGCTGAGAATATGGGTGCACTGCTAGGGGTTGGGGCAGGGGAGGCCCGGTTGGTACATTTGTGCTTGCTAGGGTTTGTGTTTGGCTTTGGTTCTGGTTTTGAGATTGGGCCGACAGTTGCTGATTTGAGAAGACACCTTGTTTTGTCGCCTGACAGTTTACAAGACGAAGTAAGGCAACAAAGCAGTTCAAAGTTCATTTACCATTATTTCTATTTAGTTGTTTGACCTATTTCTCATTTCACAAATCATAGATGTAGTTTAGATTATTTATTTTAATTTACTTGAATTTCAACTTTACCAGTACCTGTATATATCAATAAATGGTGCAGATGTGATGCAAAATAAGTCATCAAGTCACCAACACATCACCGAAAGAAAATGTGAACCATAATATGTCTTTCTGTTAAATGGTTTTATTCAAATCTTCACGAATGAACGTAGTAACATCTCAAGATAACAAAAGTACCTCTTGCACAGAAATAGTGGAGCCACTGGTAGATGGAACAGATGCCATGTATTTTGTAGGCATGGTCTGGCTAGTGACTAGTTGTGATAAGGACAGATCAAAGTCTCGAGAAGGTTGAGCTGTTGGTGCCAGTAAGCTACCATGCAATGAGTTTGCTTGCTGACAAATATCAGAAGATAAATCAAAGACAACAAAAAGCAACCACAAGCACATTTGTACAACAAAAAATATTTGAATTGAAAAGCTAGCCCATATAATCATTTCTTTATTTTTCAGTTTATACAGGAGCATTCCGCTTTGCAAATCCACAAGAAACAACATAACATCAAAGCAGAATTCCATTAGAAAGTTATCAAGTCACTAAATTTAACTATATCTAAGTGAAACAATATTGTAGTTTGTTCTCTTATAGTATCAATTAACCCAGTCAAAACAAACAGGTAGTTAATAAATATCTGTAACATTGTAACATACCAGTATGCTAGAGAAAGCTGAAAGATTTTGCAATTGTGTGTTGCCTTGAGGATAGTTGAACTCCATGCCACTGGGCTGTGCCGCACTTGGGAACCCATGGCTTGAGACAGATGGCATGTTGTACTGCAGGCCGTGGACAGCATCTTGTGCCTCATTTCTAAGCACATCAGGCTCTGACACAGAGACCGTTGGCATGTCAAGGGTCTCGACTCTGGTCCCCATCCTCGCACCAGCATTCTCGGTTGCTGATGATTTTAGTGGGCCATTGTTATAATACTCTTCGTTCCTGCAGATTGGAACCAAAGAATGGGCAAACAATAGGAAAATTCATGTGAATTGGTGACAGTTAACCAAATATAAGATCTAGAGGTTATCTAAATTTTCGCATTTGGCGAGCCAAGAAAATTCCATTTGTTATAGTACAAAACCAGTAGCATACCAGGAGTTCCTAGCTTAAAACCTGGAATCTAGCCTCAGAACAAATCAGGAACAACAGGAAATTCAGAAGTCTTTCTACCAAATGGACACTACCTGTTATCTGCCTGGTCTACTGTAGAAGGCTCTTCAACTGTAGGTGGAGCCTCTGGATGAACTTCAAGAGCTTTCTGTTGGAACATTCCTGAAAAGGCTCCAGAGCTGAAGCTGCCAAAGCTGAGATGCGCACAGTCAGCATTAGACACCTGCAAATGGTCAGGGATTATTACAGCAGGATTCTCTTCTTGAGCACTAGTGTGCATTAGTGGCTCTTCTTCGTGTAAGTTCAGCTGCTGAAAGTTGCCAGCAGCTGATGCTACTGCATCTTCTTGGATCTCCTCACCTGAATTAAAAAAGAATAATGAATTATATTCCATATAAATGATCAAACTTCAATTGTGACCATTTGACACCAGGTAAATTTGTTTTCCGGTGGCTTAACTGAGGCTTATGAAGAATACTATAGATATAACAACATCAATTTTTCTATACTAATAAAGGCATCTCTTGCTGTTGTAATAGGCTATTAGGCCGCTACTAAATTACCTTCATGGTGATCAAAAGAATGCTCTTGAGACTGGTATGCAGCTGCATCATTATAGGCATCGTCTAATTCAGCATGAATTTCAGACTCTTCCACCTGGACCTGCACATCTGAGGTAACAACCTGGCCATATTGCGTGTCAACATCCCCTTCCAAAGAACTCACACCAGCAGAATAATCAGTCGCAACTACTGGTGGTTGATCCAGAATAGTCCAATCATCAGTGACTGAACCATCATGGGCAGCATTGTTATTGGTTCCCGTAGAAGTAGCAAGAGGTACTGGGTCAGAAACCGTAACTTGAGTTACAGAAGGTTGTGGTTGAGATTGAGGTTCAGATTGTGCAGTCTCAGGAGGCACAGCAGGACCCATCTTTGAGGCATGGCTGCTTGGCATGGCCGGGTATTGAGCAGCATAGGAACGGTCTGTAACAACTGGTGCAGCTGGAGCAGCAGTTTTGGCTTGGGGCCGGCCCATTTTGACCACATCAGCCATTGACAGATGACCGTGTAGCCCACCTGACCAAGCACTTTGAAAACCAGATGGAGCCGGATGTGCCGACAGCGGTGGCCCATCATTCAGGCTGCTTGGGGCCTGTGTTGTTGTGTTTAATGCAGAGCTGGAACAAAAAAGAAAGTTGAACTAGGTGATGCTTCTGGTCAAAATTAAATAGATCAAATGTACAAGGATCTCATGGTGCATTGGCATGTACTATGCATTATGAAACCTACTTGAACATTTGGAGCAAACATTTACCACAATATGTTACCTTGATTTTTGATGCGAGTTACTGGCACCAGTAGCCGGTCCCAAAATAGATGATGTATGATGAGAATTGTTATCATTCTCTTTTACCGTTGTAGCCTTAGCTCGAGGTGCCTGGTTTTCTGAAGGACAAGGGAAATAACATCAGTCTACAACCCTTCTTATAAAATAAAAAAAATCAAATCCATACACAAGTAATTATTTAAAAAGCAAAATATATGCAATCACACATCCATAACATTCTTACCGTTCAAGCTAGATTGGTAGTAACCACTGCGAGATCCACGATCAGAGCTAATCCTAGATCCTCGACTCGAGGTGTTACTAAATGCACGAGTCCTCGAATCTCCTGTGTCCTTAGTCTGCAAAGTCATCATAGTCAGGCGTCAAATTTTGGGAGCTCATGTGCAGATAAAATAAGAAATAAACAAAAAAACCAACATGGATTGAAGAATTTATGAAAGAGAAGAGTTAAAAAAACAAGGGCAAGAGAAGCAAATATAACACACCTCTTTTTTCTTGTCTCGTTTGCTCTTTACTTCACGAAAGGTATCTGGAAAAAGAAGCGTGCACATCAGACAAACAAAACAAGAAAGAGACAAAGAACTGAAAGAAGTATATGAAACAATTTATATCAGATTTTATTGCATGATTTGCCATAAATAAGTTATATACCATACTACCATAGTATACTCAATTGTATCCATATACCAGTTCATAATAAAGTTGCTCTAATTTCATTTTTGGAAACAGGCAATATACATACAAATCAACAGACTTCTGTTATATAAAAACACATAACATATTAGGAAAGATAATCAGATCATCTATGCTCGCATGCAAATACATCTTCTCATCCCAGATTTAACTTCAAGAAAAGGTGTCCCTTTTCTGCTGATTGCTTTAACTCAAATTGCACAATATAAATATCAAAATCAGCAAAAGCACATTGTATCTCCACTATCCCTCATTTTGAAATAACCAAGTTCAAAGCAAAAATTTCCTCCAACAACTATCCTCAAAGCTATACACTTTTAAACTTGTCCTCCTACACAAACCCGAGCAATAAATCCCAGAAACCTTAGTACAGTGCCTCCCTAATTTTCTTTTTGGAACAAAAATATGCCAAATAACATTAGATAAGGCTGTCTACAAAAATTCCCACGAATCAAGCTCTCCAAAGGGTTAGCAAAATCGATAACCCCACAGTACAGACGGCTCTCAGAATTTATCAACAACAAGAAGTGCTCTTCACTTTCCTAGCACACAACACTCAACTAAACAAAGGAAAACTGACAAATCGTAATAAAGAAAGGAGGGTTTGGAAAGGAAACCTTGTGTAAGAAGCCGATTGACAGTCGCATCGGGGTCCATATCGCATTCCTTGAGAGCCGCATAGATCTCCGCATCGGGGCAGTTAACAATCTCCTTCAAGCTCTGCACCAGCTTCCGCGCCGCCGCCGGAATCCCCGACGCGGCCGTCGCCGCCACTTTGCCACTCATCCTCCTTCCTTCAAAAGAGGAAAAAGACGAGACGAAAAACCCTCCCTGCTCTCTCTCTTTCTCGCAACAATAACAAACAACCTAAGTGGCGAAGAAGGAGAATCAGTTCTCGTCTTTTTCTCTCTCTTGCTCCTTTTTGGTTTGGTTTCAGTTCCTATCCCTCGGCGGCCAAAACCCTTCTCCTATCAAGAGAGTTTCTTTTTATTATATAAAGGGTGGGGAAGAAAGAGAAAGAGAAAGAGAAACCAAAAGAAAATATAATAAAAAGGAGATTTTAGATTTTATTAATCAATATTATTACTAAAAGATGCGCTTGGGTTAAGTTGTGTGTACTTGGGGTTTTGTGTACTTGGGATAAGAGAAACGCGAGAGAACTTTTCCTATGACAGGTGGGGCCCAAATTTAGACAGAAAACGAACCCTGTTATTGTCCAAGTAACTGGAGGTAAAATTATCGATCTTTAAGAAGAAACGCGTTGGAGATTAATTGTAGATCTCTCTGTACTGGTCCCAGTGTTGCACTACACACAGAAAAACAGAACCCCCATGCAGTAATCTGAAACACAACTAGCTACACAAAGAGGGACACAGCTACTTGAATCCTTGCTTGGATCACAATCCATGGATCAGAATAGAGCCCAGCCGAATTGGGAAAATTCGGTAGGTTTTCCCTCCTCTTTCGTTTTGAGTTTCCTTTTTTTTTTTTTTCTTTTGGTTTTTCCCTTCTCATAATAATCATAGTACTCTGCTCTCCTTTACCAATTTCGCATCGGAAACGGATCAATTGTCAATTATTTCGATGGCACAGGTGCTGTCATTGAGTAGCTAATAAGTGAAATAATGAAACTCTCTTAATTTAAATCTACATAGTTGAAATTTAAAACAACGATTCGAATCTACTGTCATAAACTCATAGTTACTCTGTCATTGAAATAATAACAGCAGATACGAATCTTTCGCATGGATAACGTAATAATACCATTTCTATCAGTGTAACCGTGTCAGTAGGGTTTTGAGAGCGCAAGTAACGGGTTGTAAAAAATTTGTCAGAAGTCAGTCTATCTGTGTCATTAGTGGAAAGGGTAAATTTGGAACCTCGCTGAAATAGTTTAGTTTAGTTTAGTTTAGTTTAGTATAGGCAAGAAAGGTTACCAGCTGTTTTGGCATCTAATTCTTTTATTAGTTGGCAGCTATAATTAGTAATTAACCACCGTGTGCAATTAGGGGATGCTTTGCATTATTAGTTGCTGTTTAGTTAGAGAAAGCATTGTCTTGTTCGTTTGCTTTTCAAACGGTCAAGATTCTTTGGATTTTTCAGTGGTCATTTCAATTTTCTGAGCAATTGCATGACAAAAAAAAGACAAAGCTGGTTTTAATCTGGAAAGTAGACTGAATTTAAACAGTGTCGTCGTTCTGTTCTTTTATTTCAGAAAAAAAGTAGAGATTTAGTTGAAATTATCTCATGAAATGATGACATTATTATTGCACTATATTAATATATCCGGACACTTTATATTTTAGAATTTTTTAATAAAAGTTGAGAAACTGGATTTGGAAAAAAAAACACAATCCATGTCTCACACGCCGATCTTAAATTTTGATTTTTAAACTCAATTTTATTAAATTTATTGACAATCGGAGTTTCAAAGTACGATAATTATTTTAGAAATTAGTCTCAATTTCATAAAATAATCTTTGTTTCAATTTCATAAAACAATATTTCTTTCTTTTTTTTTCAAAATTCTTCAATACAGAAATTATATGTTATATGTAAGTGTTTATTTGCAAAAAACATTTCCTATGAGATGCTCATATATCTTTACAAGAAATTATTTTTACATCTCACTTTCTGCACTCTTTATCAAATATTCGAAAAGTATTAATATTTAATATACAAATATTCAAAAAAGTATTTATATATATGTAATATATAAAGTGTTTAAGATATTTTTCTAAATGATAAAAAAACGTTCAAGTTAAAAACTTTGGCGTAAGAAGACAACTTTTGAAACTTAAAAAAACATTTTTTGAAATTTTCTTTTCAATAATGTTGGATATAAATACTTGCTAATAAATGTATAAATACGTCAGGAGTACAAATAAAGTGTACATAAGAAATGCAGTTTGAAATTAAAACCTATCTACTTATCTAGTTAAAACATGTATTTTTTACTGCCATTATTTTATTTCTACGGTTAAATAACTTCATTTAGTGCTATTCTTCGATTTGTCAAACGACCCAATAACAAATTTCGCAGCAACATCCGTTACATCCCCAACATGGAATTGCTTTTTCTGAGGCTATAAACACAAAGAGATCCTGACCGTCCAATGAAAACAAGCTTAACTCAGCAACTCTTTGTCTGTTTTAGATGATTTTATACAATATAAGAGTATCTGAATCTCCAATTATTCTCAATGCAATCATAAAAATATTTATTTATTATTTTGATATTTAGTAATTTTCTACGCATCACATTTGGAATTGTTTGTCCCTTTAGTTTTGCTACCGTATCAGATTAATTTCATATTTAATAAAATAACTTTTTTATAATTACATAGATAAAGTACTCATAACACTTGCAAAAAATAATTTTTTTAAAGGTTGTGTGGAACTTTTGGACAAGACATTAGTTTAAAAAAATTATTACTAAATGACAAGTTCTCCACGTTACCACAATGCTCTAAATAAACATAAAAAAATGGACATACTCCAAAAAAATCCATTATATAGAAGTTTTTCTTTTTTTTTTGGTTTTACAGCTTCACTCATAATAATGTCACGCCAATAATATCTATGCATACAACATTTGATCCTTTTAAGATGCACCAAACAAGTTTCCTGACAAGCAAACTGAATTAAACCTAAAAAAATCAACAGTGCTTAATTTGTGTGTGTGTGTGTGTGTGTGTCTTACCAGACTGCCCACAAATTGAACGGTATTCAATTTCTAAAAAAGCAAAATCCAAGTTTCATTATACTCATCACGCACACTCAATAAAATGATCAAAATAGGAGAAAGAACCAAGCACAACTGCACAAGTGCGAGTTTCAGATAAATTAGGGGAACAATATTGATAAATATTAATAAGTCAAGAAAGGGGAAAGGTTCATTTTGCTAATTTTTTTCATAAGGGCCTTTTCATTTCTTACATAGTTTGAAAAGATCTAGAAGTCTTTGCATCACAAATGTTCTTCCAAACATGCAGCCTTTCTCATGTTACATTTTAACAACCATCAACTTTTATTCAGAAAGTGTTGATCATTGTTTCTCTTACTGCTTTTAACATAGACAAGGTGCAAATTCACACCCAACAACAACTAAAAAGGAGATGCTGTGCTTGAGCATAGCATCTTCTCACTCAGTAACTAAGCTCAAAAGTACAATATTCCAAAAGGTACTATGTTATAGTTGACGGGTTTTTAAGGACTTCTGAAGTAGATATTGAAGCTAGCATTTCCTAGTCATAGGCTATGAAGAGGCTATCTTTTTCTTCCTAAGAAGATGCTCCGTGTTGAGAGAATCGATCTTTGAAGCGAGTATGAAGTCATTTTCCGTCAATCCTCCTGAAAGAAAAAATTGTTAGATATCACTTGATACACAAGATGTTCTAATTTGTCATTTCTACCCATGTAAAATGATGATATTTCATTAATAAACCCCAAGAGTGAAGAAAGATCGACAAGCTCCTATACACAAGTGATTTACCATTCTTCAGGAAGCACTTATTATGCAACTTATTATTTTATTGGGCCCATATGACATTATTTCTCCAAATTAGTCAGTAAAATTGATGAAAGATGAAATATATGACATCATGAAATATATGACATTAGAAACATTACCGACTGAATGGGTCCATATCTCAATTTTCACATTATTCCAGCCGACCAAATGCAGATCAGGATGATGACCTGAAAAAACCGTTTAATCAAGGATCGGTAAATAATCTCTATATGAAATGTAAGAGGCAAAATATTTGTACTTGTGTACTGAAACTGTTGTGTATCAAAAACTGCTTTATAACACAACATTCATCAAATGAAATTCATAAAGCCTTTGAAAGCATTCTTATGTACCAAAAACTGCTTTATAACAACATGACAATCAAAATGTGTGATTTTTCAAACCTGTAAAAGCAACAAACCCCAAGTATAGTATATCAGCCCCGTGCTTATGTCAGGTGTTTTACAGATAACCCCAAATATCTCAAGTTGCGATTAGCACCGAACTCAAACACAAGCAGATAAGAGAAGATAAAAATGGCTACTAAACCCTAAAATGAAGAAATACAGGCAGAATGCATTTATTTTATACACCCAAACATCAATATTGAATTCATAACTGGTTACCAAACCTAAAACTCAGCTCCTAACCCTGGGTCCCATATAAAGAGAAAATAAAGAGTTTGCAAGAAAAAGGTAAAACGCGTAAATTACTATGGAATACACCTTTCTGTAATGAGTATCATTCAAGTAAAGGGTTCTTATTTGCAAGTAACTCAAAAAATGGATATGCATGTTGTTGGGTGTTATGTGAACATTCAGTAAACTAGTTGTTGTAATTAGCAAAATTTCAGACACACATTTTTTTATACGGCCTACTCGCAAGCACACAGTCTGGAAGAAACATACATAATCTAAACCTAACTGTACGAAAATAGCAAATTTGTACAGAGAAGCAATACCTTCAGCCTCTGCAACATTAGCTACAAGCTGAAAGAACTCTAGACCTTTAGTAAAGCTTTTAACTTTCCATGAGCGTTGCAGCTTCATGACATCATTGTCAGTTATTATCTCCCAGTCTTTCACCTACATTAAACTTAAAACCATCAAACTTAGCTAAATGCATGCATTGACAAATGACAACCAACAACACAAGTTGCATAAAGAACATCAAAATACCATACATAATACTATAACATAGCAAGAACCTGAAATGCCCGTTAGAACATTCTAAACAATCTCTTTATCCTTTCTCACCCACTTTTTTAAAAACCAACTAGATTAACCCTCAATCATCTCTAAATTAAAGCGTGATAGAATTGTCAAGCAGAAGCAGTTTGGGACTAACATTGAAGGAAGGGGTACATTAGGTATACAAATTTTTCCATAGGGATGCATTAATATTCCAATGCTTAGTCGTCATATAGACTTCATTAGAAAAATGCAAATGAAATTGCCCCTCAAAAGAAAAACCACCTGACAGCCAACTAAAATATCAATTAGTACATGACTACATGTACCATTAAAATTTATACAATCTATTAATTGCTTCTATTAATATGATTCTTTAAAGTTGTTTCTACTATTCACGCTGACATTTTTGTCAAATATTCTGAACAAGAAAAATTATAATCTTAGTTTAAGGATCAAAATTAAACCTGGGATAGCAGTTCCATCGCTGATTCCCTTGACATAGTATGTGTTTCCTTTGAACTACATGGGACACATTTCTTTGTGGATAGATCCGAACCCTCCATCAGCCCTTTGAAATGAAAAACAAAATGCAGTCATTCCCAATTTATATAATGAGAGACTAACAGTAAACAGACATTGGCTTACAAATTTGAAATGCCAGTTAGCAAAATATATTTTGTCCCTTCTCATATATGCCCACTAAGGATATGAGATTTTGAGCATATTTTGGAGAAGTCTATGCACAAAGATTGGCTATCTCGTTGTACTTGCAGATAAATGCCAATTTTTGGTGCTCGCAACTATAGCACACCATTTTTTTACAATAATTGCAAACAACTGAACTTTATATTAGTGTAATGGAAATGTACGTTATGCTATATGTTATACACTATGTACAACATTAATAACAATGTTTTCCCTGAAGAAATTGAACTAAAAACCAAGGCAGTGGATTAGGATGTTCGGATTCAGATTTACATGAACTAATAATGATGCATACACCAATTGATTCTTCTAGGAAATTAAGCACAATGTACTAATCTCCAATTGTGTAAACCATGGTTAATTGTAAAATTCAACACAAATGTTTATTCCATTCCAAGTACAATAATATGCGGGAGTAATTCTGCTAGGCAGCTACTTTCAATGTATAACCAAAATCAGTACACACGTCTACACGAGCCAGATAAGCAGGCCGTGGGAATCCAACATCATTACTTTTATCTTGTGAGGAAATTGCATGTAATCTAAAATTCAACATGTACAATAAGGATGAGTATACCAAAGGATTAGACTGAACTACATGGGAATCCTTGTTTCCTGTTGTGATCCCTACAATTTAAGAGCAGCCAATTTGGTTCTCAAAAGTTCCAACTTGCACCATGTTGGTAGCTACAATTAGCAATGAAAGGGGATCATTCTCCAACCAAAAGGTGTTCCAAAGATGACAATCAGGATTCGGAAATTGACTGGTCACAATTAAAAACAATCAGGAACTAAAATTGGAACCTGAAAATTTAAGGGACCGAAGGAGGAATACAAGATAGGAGACTCATTGTGAAACCCGTAAAATCTTGACAGTTTAAAAATAACAAATTAATAGTAAAATTTGACGGGTAATAGTTAAACAATTGGAATTGGTTAAAGTGAGGGATACCAATTTCACACAAAAGGAAGTTTAAGCCGAAATCTTGTGAATAAATAAATCAAATGAATGGAACAAACACCCTAAATAAAATTAAATATATCTAAGAATAAATTTTCACATTAAATAAAAGTTGTAGGTACACCTAAAATTCTAGTCATTTAATTAATTGCTTGTAATTAGATAACCTTAACCAATAAAATAAATAATGAATCATGCAACGAGTCGATTAACCCGGCCTCCACAGCTGAGCCACTTGCCACACCATGGCCAGTACGGATTCGGCCAAATACGAACCATTAAAGGATGTATTAAATGAGGAAATGCATTAATAAATCGTGTTGCAACTTAAGCCAATCCATTGGGTTAAGCTCAGCTCACAAAATATTTAACCGTACAAAAAAAAAAAAAAAAAAAAAAAAAAAAAAAAAAAAAAACGCACGCAAGTGGTGCCACATTCGATCCCTAACAGTCATCATGAACCATTACCAAAACCGGCTTGGTTTGCTCAAAATCGTCCACGGATTCTAATTTAAAACCACCTAGAATTCCCCCTTTATTCTTTCTCTCTCTCTTCCTTTCCTTTCTTTTCTTTTCCTTTCTCCCCTAGTGCCACGCTAACCCTCTCCCCACCCTTTAAATTTCTTCTCTCTATTATTTCACTCATGCATCATGAATTCACCTAGGAGCACGCGCCACTCTACACCTCTGCCTCTAATACACTCTCTTCATTCACCTATGACGCCTTATTACCAAAGCACCACGATTTGGTGTAACGGGTCAAAATGATTCATCAAACCTGTAAAGAGGCAATGTTATACAAATGACTGCACCAGAGGAGTTACAGAAAAAGAATGTGGGCCAGCCTAGAGCATGAAAACCTCTCTCTCTCCCTTAATTCCTACGGACCCAGCTCTCCCATTTCGCGCATTTAATGTGCTGCGCCTCTCTCTCCCCCTGCTGGCACTAAAATCTCTCCCATCTCATTAATGTCTTCCTTTTTCTTTTGACAATTTCTTTCTTCCACCAATTAAAATCCTCTGTCTCCCTCTCATCCCGATCTAATCCCCTCTCTCTGTCGATTTTTACTCTCGTACCACTCTCTCTGTTTCGCCTTAATTACCTTTCTAATCGGTCTCAGCTCCGTACCATTTCTGTGCCAATGTCACTCTCGGTCCCTCATTCCCTCTTTCCAGTTGGCTCGCGCTGCACGACTCCGTTCGGCTATTCCTTGAAAATCTCTGCTCATGTCTCCCTCTTTCTGACTCACTGTCACGTCTCGAGACCCTTACCCTCGACCACCACCTCAGCTTCTCTCTGACTATAAAACGCGACCCTATGCCTCGTTTTTCCTCCCTTCGTTCGACTTGCTCATGTGCTGAGTAGTAGCCACTATAGTAAATCGTTTACTGATATTCTTCTATTAATCGAACAAAGGCAAAGGAAAGGGGTTGGAAAAGAGGAAGCCCATAGAGGTGGTGGTGCTGTCTTGTTGCTTCTGTCTCGTATTACTCCTTTGCCCTTACTGGTAAAACACCGCAACCCTTAGTGCGATTTCTTTTACTATGTGTTGCCCTGCGTTATTGATGCTGAATGCTTGTTGTGCTTAGCTTTGTGTTATTATACTGATTGCTTGCTTCTGCTTATACTCTTATGAGCATTGTGCTGCTCTGAGCTGTGACTTGCTTATTTTGGTTTCTTAGTAGTATTACTGGCACCACCCTTAATTGTGCTAGGACTCGGGTGCCAGTACGGTGATACTGGGTTAATAGTATATCATTACTTGTGATTACCTGATAATTTTTGCTTATTCGGGTATGGAATAATTGGGTGTATTTTTGTTGAAGTTGTTCTACTAGTCGAAATAGACTATACGTCTGAGTTGTGCCTATTAAGGGTGAACATCGGGTTGGTTTAACTATAGGGGCCATGTCAACTTGTAGGGCTCTGGTTGTCTAGGATCACGGTTAACCTAAGCCGGTCGATACCAGTATGTACCAGCCCTGGTGTCCCCTGTTGTTGTGCTGATCCTTACTGTGACTGCGTATGTTTTGTCGTGAGGGTTGAAGCTGGGCCAGAGGTAACAACTGGCCCAGTAAAAGTACTATGCATTACGAAATCATGTTAGCCTTAAAAGGATCTCTAGAAATGGAAAACTGGGCTTTTGAGCTCATAAGCAAATGGACCCTTAAATAAATCAAAAACCGATACTACAAGGATAAAATTGGAAGGTTCATGATTAATATATAGTTCTAAATATTATTGGGCTTGGGCCCTAATTGGGCCGAGTTGGGTATATACAGATATTACAAAATTAGCGGCCCGGCCCAGGATATTTAGTAACTAGACCGAGTAAGAAAAGGACCGAGAAGGGTATAATTGGGAAATGACGACCATAAGTCCGTGCAGCACGAGCTTCGGCTATGACGCACGAGTACGGACTTCTGATCCCACTCCAGGATTAACACAAACCAATAATTAATTAAAATTAACCAACTTGTGTTTTTATGTACTTTTCTATACTATATCTAGCACTAAACCATATAACGTATAATATACGACATAGCTATATAGTAGGATAGTTGTTTAGGAACGACAACGCGTCTGACCTATTGACACTTGACATACAATTATACGTGACGACTAAGTTAATTGATTATTTATAATAACATTATTAATTAAATAATAAAATATAATGTATATATATATATATATATATTAGTAAAATATCACACACTAGCGACAGAAATGGACTAAGTAATATTTACATGCCTAACAATATATATTGATCAATTTCTCTATAAGCACAATAATATGCATCTATAATTATTAGAACATTTTATTTCCTTCTTTGCTTAATTTAATTAAAAGTCCGACTAAAAGTGATTGAATTTATAACATGTCTTCCTCGTGCTATTCTTTATTGATGTTCTGTAGCATATCGTCCTGACGTCAAATAAATGGGAAGTAGTAGAACACTTAGAATCTCACACAACATTTAACAAAGGAATAGAGATACATAATTCACATCCACTAGCCGTGCAGCAAGGACCCTGCACGGAAACTTTGACTAAGTAAAAATGACAATTAAATTAAGTTAGGAGCATCAAGGACGTCTCAAACGCTTAGATTTTTAAACTCAAATGTTCAATTTAACTAAATACGATCCGATCACTAAATTAGGAGATTTAGCCGACTCGTATCCACTCGCGGGAGACGAGGCCGTTACTGACACTGTCGACGCTGATACAGGCGCAGACGCTTCAGAGCTTCCCCCGGAGTAGAGTCGATCTTGCGTATCGCTCCAGCTATCTCAGGTGTGGTTCCTGGGGTTTATATCCCTTTCTTTTATAACTAGGACCTACCAGACTTACCCAAACTGAACTGTGGTACCAAATTACCAAACAATCAGTAATCAGGCCCGTAGAACTTGAACTGTCATAATTGCATATCGGTAACTGCACCATAAATGAGACCTACCTGCATTGCATGTCATGTGAATCTCATATTGCATGTAAGATCCGATATACGGATCGTATAGGTTATTAGAATACTTATAGGTAGAATGCGTATTTCAATATTATATGTATTTCGTCGGGAGTGATGAGTGTCGGGCCGGTGAGACTTAGATTGGGTGTAGTCTGGGGGCATCGTGACGGTTGGATTACGTACGCAAGCTCAATGCCCGTGGGATCCACTCGTCGGGATGTCTTTAAGGACACGCGATCACTTCTCACCAACGATGTCCATCACTTGGTGGCTCGTAGTGCCGGATAGAGAGTTTTCTTTTCAATATCCTTACTAGTAATTAGTATTATAATATCTTCTCAATTGAGTGATTAAGGTTCGGTTTCTCAGTTTAGAGTATGCGTGTCATATGTGGCGTATTGGAGCTATTCCGTTCTTTATTATATTATTCATTAGCCGATATTTCGGGATCTCCTAATATTCGAAGGTCTTCCTCTTTTGGCCCCTGGTTGGTACAGAGGAAGTCTGGGGCTCCCCTTGGCTTTAACTAGTACAGGGAGTTCCCTTTTATTATATTCTTTTCAAACGGGTAGTCGGTTCCTTATTTCCGTATGACGACTGAGACCGAGTGTTTTCTTTGTATTATTCTCTTTCTGTGAGGGTAGGCATCTCGGTTCGCTCTTTGACCGAGTGTGTGCTTTTTGTAGCCGCTCTGCTTTACCAGGGCGTTTCGTTCTGGAAACTCAGAATTCGTTTTAGGTTACGAGGGCTGCTGTATAGTGCCCCAAGCCTAAAACAAAACCTTAGGTTACGAGGGCTGCTGTATAGTGCCCCACGCCTAAGGGGCGAATCCTGATGTCCTACAACCCGGGTTTCTAAATTTGACCGTCTGATCATTTGATTGGGAGCTTGATATCTTCTCATATTATTTATAGTATATTATTACTCCTCATACAACTTTTGGGTTTATTTTCGTTTCGTCTCTTCTGATACATGTTGAGTAATAAAACGGAATTTTGGTTCATTTGAACACATTAAGGTGTAGTGATTTAATTGTAAGTTAAATTCTTTTTAAATGTAATTTGGTCCAACCCGAGTCGGATATAAACTCAAAGGCTGGACCTTAATCCACACTGAGATTTTTATCTCACGTTCCACGGTTGGTTGTGGGGTCCAGGTAAGGAGCAGGAGCTATTTTGAAGTCCAAGAGGAGAGCGCTAGGATGGAGTCTCGGTGCCTTCCGTTTTGTAGACCTTCAGTCTGATTTGTTTCTTTATTTCGTTTGATTAGGAGTAGTCTGTAGTAGGTTAACGAGAATCGGACTCATGTCCTTTGGTGAGACCGATCTCTTTGTGTGTACTTTATATTTCTTTAGCTTCCGCTGTAAATTTTAAAAAGGGCAC
>CAXKVX010003750.1:0-21779 GCA_964058865.1 Eleocharis quinqueflora
GGTACAGATGACTAGGATGTCCACTATATTCTATCCAAAGAAGGGATTAGTTAGGACTTAGACCATGTACACTTATGTGTGCATTCTTATAAATTAGTACATGACCAATCCTGCACTGTGAACTTAGAAAATTTGAAAAATGAAAGTCTTTAAAAACGTTTTATACCAGACCAAATTCCCTAAAGAAACTTTTTTGTTACGAGATATCGGAGTCGAATCTCAGCCGAGTTAGAAACTTCTTATGAAAGACTGGCGTAATACTGCTAGAAGTTCAATCTATCAAAAAGCTCTAAAGGCAACCGAAACAATTGAAGAACCCACAAACGGCTTTCTAAAATCAGCCGAATTCGCGAAAGGAGCCACAACAGCATTGATTAAGCAGAACAACACAATAATCCAACTGTTGGTCAAAATCAAAGAAGACCTCGAAGACTGCAGAACCGCAATCAGGAGGCTAGAGGCAGCGAAAACCAAAGTGCCTGAAACAGAAGATCTTACACAATCCATAAACGAACTCCAAAAGGGTTTACAAAAACTTAGCCTTGGTGAACCCAGTGAGAAAAAGATCAAGAAACCGACCGGCCAGTTCTTTGTATTCAAAAACCCGAAGGAAATATTTGATTCAGTCAAAAACCCAAAATGAGTCAAACAAGAGCCGAAACGGTTAGCAGGCCAAGCATATCTGGCAGAGACAATAACCAAAACCCTACAATTGAAGATCAGATAAGGAGCTACAGGCTAGGAAGCCGCATAGCGTTTGAAGCGCAGAGAAGAATGCCGGGAAGAAGGCATTACAGAAGGAGCCTTAAGTCTCAACTAAACCCAGATGCTGAGCTAAACCTCTCTTAGTACCGAAGGGCTCAGCAAGCTCCAGCAGAAATCCTATATCAAGCTGGATGGTCAGAAAAAAATCACCGAGTTTATCAACATTACTAGGATGAAAGAGTACTAGCGGTAGATGGAGCTCAGGTGGAGCTACCATTTATCTCTCAACAAAGTTACAATCAATTGGTGCAAGAAGGGCTTCAACATTTGCATATTGGTCTTGTGATGATAAGACTTTATGCACTCCACAGGAGAAACGCTAGGGTTAATGCCCTAGTAGTATTAAGAGATACAAGATGGTCCGATGATAGGGCCATAATCAGCTCCATGGAAATAGATTTAACAGGTGGCACGCAACTGGCGTACGCAGCACCAGACATGACCTTAAGCATCCACGATTTCAACAATCACATACAAGTCGTGTTGCAAACACACGGCTACGATGGATGGCAAGGTGGTGAAAGCAACCTCCTACTCTCTAGATCACTCATAGGGAGGTTATCAAACACAAGCCACACAAATTTCAGATACAATGTAGAAAGAGTGCCAGAACATCTGGCAAGCAGAGGAATTAGAGCGATTCCAGGCCAGATGAGATCAATTGAGGAACGAAGAGGTAGACAATGGATCATACGGCCAGCAACAACACCAGCCATACAAAATCCTCAGACAACAAGAATAAGGACTAGAACTGATGGGTCCTTAGCAGTGAGATTTGGTGGATATTCATCAACCGCACCACCAGAAGAGGCAATAGTAGGCCAAGCTGATGAAGAAATCCTAGAAGAAGAATCAGCCCTGATGATGTTCTGTGACTAGCACGAATCACAGGATGAAGATGAAGATGATGATGAGCTCGAAATGTTGCAATTATTGGTAGCATTACCAAGAGAAAAACAGTCGGATGAAGAAGATGCCAGACCAATCTGGGATGAATACAACGATTCCAGTGAAGAAGAATGGGTAAACCCATTCTCTCAGAAGGATGGTAGGGAAGAGGTCAAAGCCGAAACCGTTCTGGCAGCAATGGAATACCCGTTGCTTAAAAACCTCGATTCAAAAATTGAAACAATTCTCTCAACCCAATCCACGGCAACTGGACCTAGTAGACCTCGAGAACCAATGATGGGACCCCCAATGTACCCACCAGGGAGTCTTAGACAAAACCAACAACAAATTGATGTCCCAGAAATAACAGCCAGAGTTAATAGATTCAAAGGAGGGTTTGCACAGCAAAGTAACGAGAGATTCAACCTTCCTTCAGCGCAAGCGAACCAAGGCGCTATGCTCGTATTGCCTGAGGATATAGGGCAGTACAGTGATGTGATCTCCAGGTGGGAGTCAATCACCCTAAACCTTGTTAACGAAAGAAACTGGGTCGATAATAAAAGCAAGGTAATATACATCGAAAACCTATTGGGAGAAATAGAGAAAAAGACGTGGATACAATGGCGAATGGCATATCCCCAAGAATATGAAGAGTTGGTAAACATTGCCGATGATCCTCAAAATGTCATCTCCCAAGTTAGAAGAATAATCTTACTCGAAGATCTATACCAGGGTTCAACGGTAGAACAAGATCAAGCGTATAATGATCTCGAGAGGTTATCGTGCAACAACATGAAGGACCTATTTGATTACATGAATGATTACAAGGTCCTAGCAGCAAAGTCAGGACGTATGTATATCAGTCCTGAGCTCTCTGAGAAGTTTTTCAGAAAGATGCCCCCTCTAATTGGGAAAGAATTAGAAAGAGCGTGCATGGAGAAGTACCCAGGGAGCACTGTCGAAGTACTGCCAAGAATCAACTTTTTATACCAGTACCTGGCAGAATCATGCAAGAGAGCAGCGCTACAGAGAAGTTTGAAAGACCTATCTTTTTGTAGCAAAATCCCAATTCCAGGTTATTACCAAAAGAATAAGAAGTATGGGATTAGAAAAGCAAAAACCTATCGCGGAAAACCACACGAATCTCATATAAGAGTATTCAAGAGAAAGAACGCGGATAAGATGAGAAAGTGCAAATGCTTCATTTGTGGTGATGAAGGTCACTTCGCTAGAGACTGTAGAAGCAAACAAGGAAACATTGCAAGGGCTGCAATTGTCGAAAACCTTGACCTAGATGATGACTGTGATATCTTGTCTGTTGACCAAAACGAACCGGATAGTGACGCTATATGCTCACTTTCGGAGGGTGAGGTTGGCAACGCAATGACAGTTATCATGGAACTTGGAGACACACCGTTTGAATCAATTTTCATGCTCCAAGAAGAAACGCCATCGTGGAGAAAGCAACCAAACCTGCCTACTGAAATGAAAAATTGTGGATATTCATGGGAGGATAATGGTGAAATACCACGAGGTTGCGAAAGATGTAACTGCTGTTTGGAGACAACAAATAGCAAAATGAGGGCGTACTGTGCAAAATGCAAGATGATTGTGTGTCCCATGTGTTCAAGGTTTGTGTTAGGAAGAAAGATCATGATAAGAACACAAAACCTAAGTCCTTATGATAGCAAGGATGAGCTTATCAATGAACTTTTAAGCTATATCCAATATCTCCTAGTCGAAAACGCAAGATTGAAGGATCAATTGTGGGAGAATGAGCTAGTAGCAGACATGACCAAGATGGATATAAAAGGCAAACAGAAGGTGGTGGGGGATGGAATGGAGATAGAGCCTGACAGTGACGAGGAGGAGTTTCCAGAAATTCCAATTCCAAATCCATTTATGAGGAAGGCCAACACAAACCAAAACCTGATAATCAAAGAAATGGCCAATAAACTCTCAGACGACGAAATAAACACTACAGTGCCAGACCCTAGAAGAGGAAGAAGAGTTATCAACAGACTCTATAACATCGAACTGCAGATGGAAATCCCAGGGGTAAAGGATTTCAAAGTTCAAGCAATTTTTGATACTAGCACGACGGTTTGTTGCATAAACTAGGAAGTTGTACCCCCAGAAGCACTAGAACCAAGTGCATACCCTATTCAGATTAATGGGGTAAATTCTCAGCAAATAGCCAACTTGAAGTTGAAAAATGGGCAGATGTCAATCGAAGAAAATAAATTCAGGATCCCGTTTACATATGCATTTCCAATGGGCAAAGAAGGAGGCGTTCAAATGCTAATTGGATGCAATTTTATTAGGGCTATGCAAGGTGCGCTCAGAATTGAAGGACAAATGGTTACTTTCTATAAAAATGTAACCACAATAGCTACCAAAGTTGACAGTGAGATCATCTCACAAGCAGCAGTTGAAGAACTAGACCTCTCAGAGTTGGAGTACATTGAGGTCAAAGAGGTTGTTGCATACAACTGTGGTAATGAATCACCATGGTTCAAAAACAGATTAAAAAACTTGCTCAGCAGACTGAAGGAGCAATGATTCATTGGCGAAGATCCCGTCAAGCATTGGGCGAGAAACCAGGTGACATGCAAGCTAGATATCATAAACCCAGACATTACAATTCAAGACAAGCCACTAAAGCATGTTACACCAGCCATGAAGGAGCAGTTTGAAAGACATGTGCAAGCATTGCTGAAAATTTGATTAATCCAACCCAGCACAAGCAGGCATAGAACCATGGCTATAATGGTAAATTCGGGTACAACCATAGACCCGGTTACAAAGAAAGAAGTCAGAGGGAAGGAGCGTATGGTCTTTAATTACCGCGCCCTCAATGACAACATACATAAAGACCAGTACAGTCTACCAGGCATTAACACCATTTTGAAGAAGATCGGCAATAGCAAAATATTTTCGAAATTTGACCTAAAAAGCGGATTTCATCAAGTTGCCATGGATCCAGAGTCAATACCCTGGACGGCATTTGTGGTACCTGGAGGACTCTATGAATGGCTAGTCATGCCATTTGGTCTCAAAAACGCACCAGCAATTTTCCAGAGAAAAATGAACAACTGCTTCAGAGGTACTGAAGATTTCATAGCAGTTTACATTGATGATATCCTCATTTTCTCCGAAACCGAAGAACAACATGCCAAACACTTGGAGAAGATGCTAGCAATATGCGAAAAATGGGGTTTGGTGCTATCTCCTACTAAGATGAAGATCGCAGTAAAGGAGATTGAATTTCTTGGGGCAGTGATTGGTGAAAGTATGATCAAACTTCAGCCCCATATAATCAAGAAAATAGTTCAGTTCGACAATGAAAAGATGAAGGAGAAAGCTGGGCTTAGATCCTGGCTAGGAATACTAAACTATGCAAGAAGCTACATTCCTAATCTGAGAACTCTCCTTGGGCCACTATATTCCAAAACAAGCCTCCATTGAGACAAAAGGCTAAAACCCTCTGATTATCAGCTCATCAGCAAGATAAAAGAGCTGGTACAAAATCTTCCTGATCTTGAATTACCACCTCCTGGTTCCTATATTGTTCTTGAAACAGATGGATGCAAGGAAGGATGGGGCGGTGTTTGTAAGTGCAAGAATAAAAAGAATGATCCAAGAAGCACAGAAAGGGTATGTGCTTATGCAAGCGGGAAATTTCCGGTGATAAAATCAACCATTGACGTTGAGATACACGCATGTATGGAAACAATGAAGGCATTAAAGATTCACTATCTTGATCAGCAGGAGATTACTCTCCGCACTGATTGCCAAGCCATTATTAGTTTCTATAATAAATCGGCACAAAATAAGACATCAAGAGTAAGGTGGATTAATTTTGTTGATTTTATAACAGTCACAAGGGTACAGGTAAACTTCGAGCATATTGATGGGAAGCTTAATGTACTCGCTGATGCTTTGTCAAGGTTAACTGCTAACATGGTTTACACCAGGAGCAGTGAAGTAACTGATGCGTTCCTATTAAGCCTTGAAGAAGTAATTAATGAAGTTACTCAGGCACCAAATGAGGAGATTTTCATTAATCTGTGCCAATTAATGGAGAAGATTTCTTTTTTGTTAGAAAGAAATTAAAGGAGATTTGATGCGGAAGTGGTGGACCGCTGAAACAAATAACCACATTTATCTAATAAGTGTGTTATCTTATTTTTTACAGGTATGGAAGGTTTAAGAAGGATTATTATTAGCAGCGAACCCAACAATGTCAAGCGAGCTTTCTTTGAAGCGGAAAGATGTGAAGTCTTATGTGGGCAAAATGCACAGCTCGCAAGGTATTTCCAAACTACTGAAGATGCTTTTGTTCTATATCCACGAAGCATTGAAGAAGATGGGGCTATAACAGCCAGGTTGTCAGAATTATACAAAGACCAAGCTTACAAGGCCTGCACCCAAGTAGAAATTCTCATTGCAATGAAATACTTGCAAAAGACAAAACTTGAGGCAATGGCAACTAATGACAATTGGGCCAAAGATGTTCTAAGCGTTGTGGATACCAGCATAAGGGCATTGATTGACTGCCATGATGTCCTACTGAATAATTATATTAGCTTTCATTATTAAGGACCAGCTTGGTGGGGTTCTACGGATAACCACTAGCTTTTTAGAAAGTATGCTTTTCTGGATGCCTCCTTAGTGTGCTGGAGCATCTGCTTTATGAGTGGAGTTTTACTTTATTCTTTTATAGATGTCGTCTAGTGTGCCGACGCATCTTTTTCTTTTGAGTGAAAGACACGAGTAAGTGGAAACCTCTTTATTCGCATGACGATGGGGCCCAATGAGCACCCGATGCAATAATAAAGATTCTCTTCTCAAGTCTATATATTGTAACATCTTATGAAGTTGCAAGCACATCAGAAGATATCTGAAAGCTTACTTCTTCCAGTTCAATAAAACAATCAAGTTTCTAAGCTTTTAAAATTTTCTCTAAGTCTTAAGTTTCCAGTACATAATTTGTCCGAGAGCTTAAGCCGATCTAAATTCCGCGCGATTTTCCCGTTGGTATCAGAGCTAGTTTATGTGATCTGGTTAGTATCAATCATGGCTTTCTAATTCTTTCAATCTTTTTTAAATAAGCAGTAATGGACAGGTTATGTATTAGTTATTTGTTAAAGGCCAAAATTATGAATTCCTGAATTCAGAAAAACCAACTAAACCATAAAGCTTAAAATTTGGGAGACGTGTACTTAGTATAGACGATAAAGGAGAAAGAGTACCCAAGAAGGGGAAACAATACTATTATGTTCGTAATATTAAGAAGACACTCAAATAAAGAGCAACACGATTTAGGATCAAGTGTGATAAAAATTTGAGTGAAATGCTGACTCATCGATACTATTAGAAGAAAAACAAGAGGCGTTGTATCACTACTCAGAAAAATTTTGTTTTTTTTAAAGGAATGGTAGTTAAAAACGCACCTCATTCCCCACAATCATGATTGCATTGAGAAGGATTTTCCATGGACAAATCTTTGTGCCTTTTCTTTGGCTCCACCGTTCCACTATTCCAATTGTCAATCTACTTCAGAGCTGACATGAATTAGTTTTTTTTAGAATAAATTTTATGAAAAAATATTAAATTTTTATGATGAATGAATTTGATTGAGATCACGGTAACAACTAACCGGTTGAATTTAAAATTTAATAGTTTTTTTTTTTGCAAAATTTCACTCATGTAGCTTAAATTAAAAAAATTGTACATTATTAAATTTTTTAAAATAAGTGAGGAACGTCCATCATTTTATTTTTATAACAAAAACGAAGCTTATATCTGGACATAGAACCATCACACTATACCAACTAACACAAACTCACAATATATATCCTAAACTAATCTAACTCCTTTAATTAAATCTAAGCACAAAACAAAACTAGCGTAAATCTCCTCATTCCATACAATTATCTTCCATCACTTGCCCATCCTATCTAATGATGGACATAAAGGTATTGACAAATCCCGTCTTTGCCAACAAGGCGTATTGTACCTCTACCAATCGCCCATCACGATACTTAGCTAGTCGTCGCAGCTGAACTACTACGAAATGTCTCAAGATCGCTCGATTATATCTCTGCTTCACAATCTCCGAATCATACCTCGCCAAAATGGTCGGTCGTGCCTTGCACACGTCCACGATAAAATCACCAGACGCACTCATCCCTCGCGGCAAATTCAATCAATCTCGAACACACATGTTCTCTCTCATATCTCACAAATGAGTACCAAAATCAAAATCTTTTTCGAACTACCAGTATTGAATTGTCACCTCAACAAGTTGTCAGCAACTCATTCAAACTTTATGCTGCAACGATTTGCCGTGTTGCTATTCCATGATAGATTTCACTACTCTATCCAGTCATGAACAAACCATGAGACATGATCGGCAGAAACACACCTCTGATATGTTGGAGCAGCACATTTGATCGACACTCAAGATTGGATCAACACTTCTAATTGACAGCCCCTCCGCTGGAGCACGTTACCTCTGTCCTAATATATTGATGCTCGATGTTGGAGTAGATCGACCTCACCTCTGTTGGAGCATCACCGTAGATCAATGGAGCACCTCTAATCAAAGCACCATCTCGATCTATCAGATGCTCTGAGACCATCTCCAACTCGCACAAGAAACAAAACAACATCAGTACTGCTGAGGGAATTGATCTGAATATCCAGACTCGTCAGAGTCTGAGCCACGCGCATCCTCACGAACTGATTGTTGTTGCAATTCAAGAATTAAGATCTAAGTCACAATATCGAAATTCTAACATAAGCAATTGCAATTTATTTTTAACTTTTGTGCAATTATTTAAGACATACAATAAAAAGAGCGGAAGCAATACTTACTTTTCATCCCTACGGTCTTTCTTGTACTTGTCTCTTGAGCAAGATGTCGTTGGAGATTGTTTGGGCAGCATCGTGGTACGCTAGTGGATCCTTCCATGCAATTCGATGCCAATCCTTTATTCGAGTTCACGAATGAATCAAAAAGTAGTTTTATATAATGGAGAAGAAAGTGGAGGCTATTTCACACCACATGTGCCTAGAAAATGATGTCGATAATGCTTAAAATGACCCAACGCATTTTATACTATGAAAACGTATCTTGGAAAGATACCATAATTAATTCCGAATATTCTTTGAAATATTTGATAATATATTCTCTCTAATTATTTTTCAAATTATCATATTTACTGCTATAAACACGTTCCTCAAATTTGATATTGTTTGGAACACAAGCTAGAGAGATATCGACAAAATAGGGCAAAGTTTTCTGTCTCTGTGCAGGTCTCTTGCGGTCGCAATAAACCTTATTGCGGTCGCAATTGAACTACTGAATTTTCAGCAAATTCTTTCCAAGTCTTTCTTGATTCTTTGGGGCCACAAAGGGAACCCTTGCGACAGCAAGACAATTGCGAATTTTCTGTTATGCTTGGGCTTTGATCCAAAACCTTTCGGTTTAATCCAAACAATATTTCTTACTTTACATTAACACTAGTATTTGTTTAATTAATCATAATCTGTCCATCAACAATTATAATTAATTCACATTAAATTCCATATGAATTCGTAGCCATAACCTTAGCGAAATATGTATTATGCTCTTGTATAAATTAATCACATTTATGGCATATCTTATATTACTCATCGTAATATTGGTGACAGTATGTGATATATTAATCATATAAAACTTAGTCCAAACTTTATTTATTAGATTTTACGTCTCAATTCCAACACTAATCTCAGAACTGCACTGTCTCGAGTGCCCACATCAACACTGATGTCGATCTTGTCTCTCCGCCTCATCAGAATCTGATCTCTACATCACTTTTCAATCTCTGATCTGATCTCACTATGATCGCCTCTTTTCTCTCATCTTTAAGCATCGGGATTCAAACTTCACAATTTCGTCTCAACAGCCAGGATCTGAGCGAACTGTCACCTCGATCCGTCTCCAGACTCAATCTTAATCGAGCCATGACCAATCGTCTCAACACTCGATCTTCTCGATCTCAGACTAAGCTCGGTCTTCTCTAGGGGAATAGGATGGGGAGAGGAGAAGAAAAATGGGGGAGGAAGAGAGGAGGAGGGGGGATGTGGGGGCATGCCAGAGGCAACCTCCCCCTCATAGGTTCTCTTTCGGCTTTTTTCTCTCTCTTTTGCTCTAATCACGAATGGTCTGATACATTGTTGGGTTTAGTTCAACTTGTTTGACAATTTGCAAAATCAACATTGAACATTTTTGGGTTTAGTTCAAAACTCTTGCTCTCTCTCTTCATAATTCTTGAACATTTTTGTTACATCTTTTATATGGCATTCGAATTATAATTTTGAGTGATGACTAAGAGTCTTGAGATCTTGTAAAATTATATATACACGTTTTCGCATCGAAAAATATTTAATTTTACTTTAAATCCCAAATTTATATTGGCTCAGTTTCTAACATACATAAATTTGAATTGATATTATTTCTCAAAATATCAAGTATGTCATAAGAATTGGTAGAGGTACAATATTAAGAGGTATCTATTTTGAAACTTAAATTGCAACATCATTGATTATTGTTCCTTCTAATATCATATATTCATATCCTTGAATATATATGTTCAGTCTATGTTTTGTTTAAAGAAAATTCCTTTTAAATTGCAACATCATTGTAGTAGTGATTGGCACCTTTGTTTCGCCAACACCTGGCAATTGCTTGTATATATTGTATGCTTTATCCACTAACAAACCATGGATCTCATATTCTCATGACATCATGCAAAAGCCTCCACCAGTGTATTGACCAATAAAGAATATTTTAAATTGCCGTCAAAACCAAATTCAAAATACTTTTTTTTAGATTTTTCATCTATTTTGGAATTTTGGTATGTATCCGTAATCCCTGTAAATTTGCATATATTTTGGCTATTGTTGGCACATTAGTCCCAACTGTTTTTTTATGTATACGCCCCAAATGTATTTCAAACATCCAACCTCATAATAATATATTTGTGGTGAATTCTGGTATGGACAACAACTCATAAGGATCGTTTAAATCAAAGAATCTTACGATTAATATGTGTTTTGATTTTGCGTCCTTCAGTATTTGTTTTCCATTAAATTAAATCCAACGTACGATTAAGATAAATTAAACTCATCCGTTTATTTTTATTTCTATCACAGAAGCACTCAATTATTGAGATTCTAATTTACACAATTGTGATAAAACTTCGCATAATAAATATAGAAAATAAAATAGCACAAGCAAAAAACTTACTATCTATCTCTACACCTCTCTTATTTTGCCTCTCAAGCAACCTCAAAGGAATCGGTGAACATGATCGAGCAGAACCTCGGAATGATCGCTGATGAGTCCTTCCAAGTAATTTTTGGTTCCTTATCTTTTCTTCTCTTAGGTTGCGAATTCCTTGAGATAATTCTCTTTAATAGAGAAAATAATGTAGGCTAATCACATCACATGTGCTTTGAAAATGATACCAGTGATGGTTGGAGATCCAGCATCTTTTATACTAGTTAAAATATATCTTGAAAATATACTGAAATTAATAGAAAATATTCTTTGAAATATTTGATATCTCATTCCCTCCAAAACCTTCCCAAATTGTGTTATTTACTGTTGAAAACATGCATACAAAATTTGGTATTATTTGGAGCACAAGTCTGAAAGATATCGGTAAAATAAGACAAGGAATTATGCCTTTCAGACTTGTTGTTTGCGGTGGCAACAAGGACTTATTACAGTCGCAATTGACTTGTGCTGAAGCTTGGCATAAAATATGCTCAGTCTCTTACGATCGCAAAAGGTCTCTTGGTGACCGCAAGTGAACTGGTTGAAATTCAGCAGATTTCTTGCCTAAGTTAGTCATAGTCCTTTGCGACCGAAATTGGTCCCTTTTGCAACCGCATGACACTTGTGAATTCATCTATTTTGTTTGGACTTTGAGGTTTAGGGTTTAGGGTTGTTCTCAATAGAAGAGACTACTCTAACCTAGTGACAAAATTCTTGAGCCACACATCATGGTTAGAGGCTTCATAGCATGCAATAGATTCGGCTTCCATTGTGGAAGGTTCTATTAATGTTTGCTTAGCATTTTTCCACGATATAGCATCGCCTGCGATCATAAAAATGTATCTTGATGTTAACTTCATGGTATATGCACATCCTCCAAAATCAGAGTCGGTATATCCGGTGACCTCGAGCTGTTATGAACTCTGATATGTGAGCATAGAATTTCTTGTTCTCTTCAAGTATCTTAGTACCTTCTTTGTTGTCTTCCAGTGCTTTATACATGGATTACTTAAATATCACCATAGCATTTCGGTGATGAAGGTTATGTCTGATCTCTTGCATACTTGGGCATACATGAGACTGCCTACACCAGATGCATAGAAAATGTCTTTCATCACATCCTTTTCTAAATCAGTTTGGAGACATTATTTAAGACTGGATTTATCTTCTTTAGCTACATGGATATCTCTTGATACAATCATTCATCTCATATCTACTCAAAACTTTATCAATATAGTTCTTTTGGGATAGCCTTGGAATACCTTGAGATCTCTCCCTTAGTATTTCAATTCCTAGAACAACTAAGACATCACAGAAATCTTTCATCTCAAAGTTACTAAATAGAAAGTTCTTGATATGATGAAATATATTTTTATCGTTACTTGCGAGTAGTATGTCATCTACATATAAGACCAGAAACTGAATTTACTCCCACATAACTGGAGGTAAATGCATTCATCAACTAAGTTAGAATCGAAATAGTATAAGCTAACAATGTAATGAAACTTCAAGTACCATTATCAAGATGCTTGTTTGTGCCCATAAAAGAATTTCTTGAGTCGGCAGGCATATACTTTGGATTTTCGATCACAAAGTTTGCTGATTGCCTCATATAGATCGTCTCATCAAGGACATCATTAAGAAACGATGTATTTACATTCATTTGATGGAGCTATAAATCGTAATGTGCTACCAGTGTCAATATAACCCTTAAGGAATCTCTAGATGAAACTAGAGAGAAAGTTTCCTTATAATCAATGCCTTCTTTTGATGTGAAATTATTTGTGATAAGACATGCTTTGTATTTTCCAACATTACTTATAAAATCCCGTTTAGTCTTATAATATTCATTTACAACCTACGGTTTTCTTGTCTTTAGGCAATGAAACAATATCCCAAACGCCATTGTCGTACGTGGATTTCATCTCTGCATTCATGGCATCGATCCACTGTTGAGAGTTAGTGCTTTCCATAACTTGATTGATATTTTCAGGATCATTTCAAGCATGTCAATGTCAAACTCATGTTCTTGAAGGTATACAAAATCTTTGAATTTTGCAGATCTTTTCTCTCTAGTGGGTGGTTTGATTCGTATTGGCTCTAGTTCTATTATTTCTTGAATAATATTTTCTTGAGGGTTCACGACAGGTTCAAGAACATTATTGCTAATTTTCGGATCTCCCACAGGCATAGGTCCATCGACATTGTCCATGACAATGTCTTTTTTTATTCTGATTCGGGTCGATTTGTGTTCACATTTTCCTGCATAATATGAGGAGGAGGTGAAGTTTGCCTGTTGACATTAGATGCATTTTGTGGCTTAACCGTATCGGAACTTGGACGAAACCCGAACTTTGGTCTATGTCTCAATTTCATTCTAATCTTCCCCAAAAATGCTATAATTTGTCATATCTCTCCCCCACAAACTCATTATCCTCAAAGGATTTCACACTTCCCGACTCGAAAACTGTATGTTCTGTAGGATTGTAAAATTTATATCCTCTAGAGCATTCAGAAAAATTCAATAAAACAACAATTAACGATTCTTTCATCCATTTTCTTTTCTTGTGACTTATAAGGCATAGTTTCTGTTGGACATCTCCAAATTCGTATGTGATTTAAGCTACGTTTGTGCCCAACCCATATCCCATTTGGGATTTTGTTAGTTGCTTTAGTGGCTACTTTGTTGAGTATATATGTTGCAGTCTTTAAGACTTTTCCCCACAAATTCTCAGGTAGAGTTGTACGAGCAATCATACTTCTCATCATGTCTTTAAGAGTGCAATCGGGCCTTTCAGCAACATCGTTCATTGCGGGCGGGCATGACAGTGTATAATGAGGAACAATCCCGCGTTCTTCTAAGTATTTTGCAAAGGATTCCTGACGTTATTTTTCTGAACCATCATATATATTGCAGTGTTCACCACCATAGTCATACTTGACAAACTTTATGCGTTTATTAAATTTGTTAAATTATAACTCACCTTTCATTTTGAAATTTTGAAACATGTCTAATGTTTCAGTTTTTTCTTTAATCAAGCAAATATAATCATATTTTAAATAATCGTCTATAAATGTGATAAATTACATGTAACCATAGACGGTCATATTTCTTACAAATTGATTTGATAATTAGATTCATTACAAGATTCTTCCATTTTTGTCATCTTTCTCTTGTATAATTAGGATGCTTCACAAACATTGCATCCTAAGTCCTGTTAAAGTTTAAAATCTCAAAATTTAAATTTAAAACCTCGTATTTATGCGAACACGCGTACATACGCACATTTTGCATTTATATCTGAAAGTTTCAAATCCAAAAGCTGTGACGCAGAACCATAGTCGCGCGGCCCGGTCAAAATACGACATCGAACCAACTGGAACCTCGTGGGATTGGCAAAGATATTCTCTGCCTATCAAAATCGATATGCAGAGGGTATATTTTTAATTTGAACTGTCGGATTAAAGATCAACGGTCTATTTCATAATTCATGTTAGTAACGATCGGGCGTTGATTTTTAATTTGACGATCTGAATTAAAATATGCACTCTACGTACAAAATAATCTTTATTTTAAAGGTCTGAATTAAGATACGCACTCTGGATATAAATTTTGATAAACAGATAATACTCGTCTTTTATTTATTTGTTGACGTAAGTTTGTGTAATTGATAATTCTTAGCTTTTTCCCTTTCCCATCAGAATCAAACAAGAATCCACAGACCTCCGGCCGAAGGAATAAGTCGGCTATTAGATGATTGATGTTGGATGAACATCCACTTAACCCAACCACGTGGTGCAGTCCTTAAAGGCAATATAGATGAACTACAATATGATATCACACATCCACTGCAATATGTTAATTGTGCAAAACTAATGCACTTTGCTTTTTTCAGGCACATCATGTTACGCCGTGTTTCCGAGATTTTACACATATTCAGTATTGGAGCATGAGAATGGCTGGCCTGCCTTTGATATGTTTGAGGCAAGACTTGCAGTCAAGCTAAAAGGCGATAAGTAAAATTTAACATTGATATATAGAGCATGGCTAAAATAATATGCATAGTACACCACATTTTGTACTATGCATATAGATATAAGTTATTAAATTGAGATTTAAGTTGCTCAATAAATTCTTCATATGAAAATATTGTAGGAAATCAAATTTCGTGATTTTTAGAGCTTTCTAGCTATTTTTTAAATATTTTTTAAAAACAGTCCAGATTTAATACTACAAAAGTGTCATTTCTGAGCTGTTTTTTAAAAAATATTTAAAAAATAGCAAGAAAGCTCTAAAAATCACGAAATTTTATTTCCTACAAGATTTTGATATGAAGAATTTATTGAGCAACTTAAATATCAATTTAATGACAAAATTAAATACAAATGGACGCATAGTACGTTATGTGGTGTACTATGCATATTATTTTAGCCATGCTCTGATATATATATATACACGATACCACTAGCAATGACCTGGTAATTGTTTGCCAAGTGTCAATATTACCAATATGACATGAACATAGGCAAATTATAACTAGCATGCCGGATTCCTAATAATCCTACTTGAAATAATTAGTGTTTCAGATTTCACTACATGGTGATATCTGATAACAAGCAGAAGGAAATGCCATTTATTAGAGACATGAATCCATCTCGGGCAGAGAAATTGGCCTACAAGGAAGGCTGTGCTACTTGTTGACCCAAGTTTGCTAGAATTAAAAGAGAAGGTAATTACCAAATAATTATTAAGCAATTATTTACCATAGCTACAAAATGAAGCTAAATAATTGTCCCCTCAACAAAGATTCATATATGAATAGACAGATCTATAAGGATATAGACACTACATATCTAATGACATTCTTTTTGTCACATATGTATTCATTATTGGATTTGAAACTTTTGTGTGCATAGGTGGATGACAAGTACCAATATTCACTTGATAACAAGGATAACCATGTTCATGGTAGGATCAACGACAATCCTTCAACCGATTTCTGGGTCATAACACCGAGCAATGAGTTTAAAACAGGGGCCCCTCAAGCAGGATCTTACATCCCATACAGGGCACATTTCCCTTGAGAGTGAGTTCTTTAAAATCCCAACATACATCTCTCTGTTTTGTGAAATGTTTGTGTTAAGTAGACATGGGAGGTGAAGCACTTAGTATAAATAGGTATGAGACTATGAAGTCAAAATCCTTGCTGATTCCTCTTCCATACACGTGTATATTTTGATGAATGGTACAAGATATTTCTATGTCATCATTTCAGGTGACAATGGGGTATGTTAATCAGGAATATAGCATCTAATCATTTCTAATAAATTAGGAAGATTGAGCCATAGAAGCCGGTACCTTATTCCTCTTGAAGCATATGAGCAAGAAGAGAAGAATAATGAAGGACAAGGATCTCATAAATGAGAGCAGCTGAATCTTTTTTCATTGTGTTCAAGCTTCTTTTTATTAATGATAAAAAATTGCTTATTTTGCTTAGTTTTAAATTAATGCTTGTTTTGCTTGTTTTACTTATCATGGTGCTGGTACCGTATTATTTATAAAAAGATGGTCATGATCTACTTATTATAAAAGTTTAAACAATTGTTACAATTTAATAGTGAAGTTCCATATTACTCTTTCAAATGTCACATTTGTTTGATTGTATACTCTTTCAGCATGTGAACTTCTATATTGATGTACTTATTAAATTAATGTTTGTTTTATGTAATATGGTGCATCTGGTGCCTAATTAGCTGTAAAAAAATGTTAATTATCTACTTATTATAAAAGTTTAAACAATTGTTATATGCTAATAGTTAAGTTTCATAATACTCTTTCAGATGTCACATTTGTTTCTTTGTATACTCTTTCTGCATGTGAACTTCTATATATAAGATCTTTCTCTGCATGTGGCAAACATGGCACAAACAGCATGTTCTGCCCTTTAATGAAACAAGTATTTTGAACTCTAAACGTAAAAAAGGCATATTCAATTAGACATATCCACGACCAAATGAAATACAATAAATTAAAGAAATAATACTTATAGAAATAAACTTGTATAAAAGGTGCAGAAATAAAATGTACCATGTTGTTGTGTTCACATGGTACGTCATGCGTCATTTGTTGTACGTCAGTGTGTCATGCGTGATGGGTAATGAGTAATGTGGCATGTGTCATGCCTAATGGTTCTTGCGTCATGCGTCATGCGTAACGAGTAATGCATCATGCATAATACAGAATGCGTCATGGCTCGTCATGTGTTCTTGTTCATGCATCATTCGTCGTACGTCAAACGTCATGCGTAATGAGTAATGTGTCACGCGGCATGCGTCATGCGTCATGCGTCATGGGTAGTCATGCGTCATGGGTTATGCGTATGGCTTCATGCGTCATTCATCGAACGTCACAAGTAATGCATCAGGAGTCGTCATGCGTCTTGGTTCGTGCATCATTTGGAAAGTGTCATGCGACATGCGTCATGTGTCATGCGTCGTGCGTCATGCGTAATGAGTAATGCGTAATAAGTAATGCGTCATGCTTCATTACTCATGCATCATTCATTGTGTGTCATGCGTTGTGCATCATGCGTCCGGTGTCAAGTGTCATGTGTCTTGCGTCATGCGTCATGCGTCACGCGTCATGCTTATTGCATCATGCATCATGCCTCATGCCTCATGTGTAACGCGGCATGCGTCATGGGTCATCATGTGTCACACGTCATGCGTAATGCTCCATGCGTCATGAGTCGTCATGTGTCGTGCATCATGCAACATGCAACATGCGTCATGCGTCGTGCGTCTTGGATCGCCATTCATCGTGTGTCATGCGTTATGCCGCATTACGCATGACGCATGCCGCATTACGCATGACGCATGACGCATGACGCATGACGCATGACGCATGACGCATGACGCATGATGCCTGACGATCCATGACGTATGACGTACGACAAATGACGCAAGACTCTTGACGCATGATGCATGACGCATGACGCATGACGCATGACGCATGACGCATGACGCATGACACATGATGCCTAACGACTCATGATGCACGCTGCATTACGCATGACGCATGATGTATTACGCATGACGCATGATGCAAGACGTATTACGCATGATGCATGAAGCCAGACGCATGACGACCCATAACGCACGACACATTACGCATGACGACCCATGACGCAAGACACATGACGTATTACGCATGATAGAGACGTCATGGGTCAACATGCGTCTTTGTTCATGCGTCATTCGTCGTACGTCATACGTCATGCATGATGAGTAATGCATCATGCGACATGCGTCGTGCGTCAAGTGTCTTGCGTCATTCGTCGTACGCCATGCGTCATGCGTAATGCAGCATGAGGCAGGCGTCGTCATGCGTCTTGCGCCATGCATCATGCGTCATTCTTCATTGGTTATGCGTATGGTTTCATGTGTCATTAATCGTACATGCATGCAAACGTACTACACATGACGCATGACAACTCATGACGCATGCCGCATTACACATGATGCATGACGACCCATGACGCAAGCCACATGGCGACCCATGATGCATGTCACATGCTGCATGTCGCATGATTTGTTTCCATTCAGATTTAAGAGGAAACAATTTCCGGTTCGCTTGAGCTTTTCTATGACAATCAACAAAGCATAGGGGCAAATGATACCAAATGTTGGGGTCTTCTTGCCCGAGCCAGTATTTTCGCATGGTCAACTCTATGTGGCATTGTCAAGAGGAGTCTCACGCCGAACATTGAAGATGTTGGTAAAACCTTGTGGAAATAAGAACGCATCAAAAGGAACTTTCACTAAGAATGTTGTGTACCAAGAAGTACTAAAAAAATAATGAGGTAATTATTAAGCATAAATTTTCAATTTTGAAATTGTAATATTTTAATATTCTTGCAATAACTATCAATTATTAATACTAATTTTTTCAACACACATGTTGTTCATTTGTTAAGGAATTTCATCTGTGGTCGCAAAAAAGAGGATGAAGATATTAGCATTAAGTGATAGTCATTTCATCTTTTATTTCATTAGACTTTTTAGTAGAACATTATTGAATGTGGAAGTACGTCGTTTTGAATATTTTGTAATTTATTTTTGGTTGTTGAATCGTGTAGACATTTATTATGAAAGACATTATATTATTTATCTCACCGCATCGCGTGGGTATCTTACTAGTAAATTATAAATAGAAAGAAGAGTATTTTGATTGTTCAAAAAATAGAAATGCACATAATTGTCAACTCGGTGCATTTGAAAAGAGCCAAATGCTTGGTATCGACAACACTGTGCATTAGAACCTTTAATTCATCCATTCAGTTCGGTGAAAACAGAAGTTTTTTGTACTCAATTTTTATTAAAAAAATATTAATATTTTAATTCATGACATGAGTTATAGTCAAGTAATTTTTATAACAATTTCTGTTACGTTCGTCGAGGTCATACTTAGTTGTTTTTTATCATCACAAGATATCGAGTTGTAGATATTCGAGTCTACTTCCATTGTGTTGAGTTTGATTTGCGGTCGGAAGAATGTGCATCTCAAATTTGGTTCCATCTTCAACTAATGTCTTAATTAATAATTTTTATCACAAGTTTGCATCAGATTCATTTTTGAAACACTCATTTCTCTGATCACAAATCACACTCGACGCGATGAAAGTAGACTCGAATATCTACAACTCGATTGCTTGCGACGATAAAAATCTAATTACGATTCCGACGAGCGTAGCCGAAGCTGTTACAAAAAATTATCTAAATACAATCCAACTCATAAATTAAGTTTTTAATATTTTTATTAATTAAAAATTGGAATGGTTTAAATACTTTGGCAACTACGATCTTTTCTATTTATGAAACTTGCATGACATTCTTTTTTCTATTTATAATTTATTTATTAATTTTTTCATATTAAAAAATCGGGCAGATGGATATTGTACGAGGCTATAACTTGGATTCATAGATATATAGTATCAAGAGGAGGGATCCAATGCCCATGTCCATCGGTGTCCGTTGTGTCTATTTTTCGTTTCGAGCTTATATTTTATAATGTAAACCGTTAGATGTATTTTAAATCATCTTAAATACATGTCTATAAAAATGGTAAAATTTCAACTTCATTTCAAAGGCCATCAAGGGAGCCGATTAAATCGCCTAATTTAGATCGTTGGTTTTGTTAGCTCTTGATAACTATTGAAACAAAATTGAAATGATGCAATATTTTTTTTACACGTACAATATGATATTTAAGAAAGAGTGAGTCTTCTATGGACAAAAAAAATAAACTCAAATTAATTGTATTCGTTGATCATCATCAATAATTGTACAATCAAGTTGATATTGCATCGATAGTAGTGAAATCATGTTAATTTTGATTCATAACAGAATTTGCCTATAAGAAATATTCAATCAATTAGTTTTAATATTTAATGATTTAAAAATATTTAATTAAAATTTAATTTCATAAACACCGATGAGACATCAAAATCATAAGCATTTGATATCTTTTCTCTAGTATCAACAAATGTAATGTTCAATTCTTGCAAATCTAGCGAGCTTAGGATATTAATGAGATAAGACATAGGGTACTTATCTTCAGTACCTTACCTAACAATGTTAATATTAAAATGTACGATCAACGATGAAATTATTATAATTTGAATGTCTTGTAGCGACACACGCTGACACGCACACAAATACACTAAGATAATGGTATAATAAACGATCCATATTTTAAATTTCTTTGCTTAATATTCAAATACAGATAATTTGCGAATGGTTGTAGTATTTAACCAACAACATGTTGTCACATGACAAATATAATAATCATATCAAATAATTATTATCAATACAGGTGCGATGATTGGAGTTCGTGCTCAAAATAATAAATTAACTTCGCTGACTCGCAACATACACAGAAACAATAAAGCAACGATCACAAAAAAAATTTGTTAAAAATTATTGACAGAAGTGCAAAAAAAATTTTGAAAATAAAATAACAATTATTTTAAATAATTGTTGGCATAGATGAAGATACGCAACAATTAATTATTTAAAATAATCATTACCCTTTCTTTTCGGCATTTTTTTCAAAACTCTAGGGCAACAATTTTTATAATAATCGTTGTCGTAGTTCCACCTACGCCAACCGTTATTTTAAATAACAATTGTCTTATCTCCAATCCTAGCTTAAAATGAGAGCTCTACAACTCTTTCTCTCTTTGTTTCTCTCTCATGTCCGCCTCCACAACTTCTCGACCCTCTCTTCCTCACTTGACTGCCTCCACACCTCTATTTGATCTGAGATGCTAGAGGTGTGGAGGTTATCAACAATCTCTATCACACACACCTCTTGTTCTTCTGCCTCTAGGTGACGTCTTGGACATGTGAATGATCGACTCCGCTAGCTCATCCATGTCCACCATCGGTCTCGTATTTTTCTCCTCTCGTCAATGAGCTTTGTCGTATTTTTCTCCACTCGTTGTGTTGCCTGCATCCTCTTCTTCTAGGTAATTTTTATTTGGTTATTTTGGTAGTTCTTATAATAGTTAGTAATAGTTATTGTTGCAAGAAATGAAAAATATGGTGTTTATTATGCAAAAGATCATCATTATGCAAAATTGTTATTACTGCAAGTATGTGACAGATGTACTCATTTCTGGTACATATAAATCAAATATGATACCATGGGTTGCTTGACAAGAAGTAGATGTTAAGCTGTTAAAACGTTAAGAAATTGTTAAATTGTTAGGATTTAGGATTTAATGTTTGATAA
>CAXKVX010003751.1:0-47774 GCA_964058865.1 Eleocharis quinqueflora
GGCTTTTTATCTTCATCCTCTACTTCTTCGTCCTCTTCCTCTTCCTTTTCCTTTTCTTTTTCCTTTTCCACTTCCTCTCCTTCCTCCTCTTTCTTACCCTTCTTCCCTTCTTTCTCCTCCTGCACCTCTGACCCCTTGCTCTCCTTCCCATTCTTAGAAGTTACCTTCTTGCTCTCATCCTTCTCTTTTTTCTTTTCCTTCCCCTTGGCTTTTTTAGAAGATTCAGCTGACGTTTTCTTTTTCTTAGCTGGAGGCTTTTTATCTTCTTCCTCTTCTTCTTCTTTGTCCTCTTCCTCTTCCTTTTCCATTTCCTTTTCCTCTTCCTCTCCTTCCTCCTCTTGGCTTTTTTTACCCTCCTTGTCTTCCTTCTTATCTTTTCCTGTCATATTGTCCTCTGCTGGCTCTTCTCCAGAATCTGCTGGTCCTGTATCTTCTTCAGATTCGTCTTCATTCTCATTCTCAGGTTCAGCTGGTTGTATCTCACTCTTCTTTCTCTTCTGTGAAGATTTATTGGAGTATATTAAGTCAATACAACAAAAAGATTGTCAAATTTGCACGATAAGTGAATGAAAATATGAACCAAAGAAAGATTAAAACCTTAGTTCCACTGCTTGAAGACAATTCAGCATTCTTTCGCCCTCTCTTCTTATTTTCCTACAAGAAACCAAACCTTCTAGTTTGCATCAAATAGATACTATTGGCCAGAATAAAACCCAAATAGCTATCATGTTCCTTCTATTGTTATAATGGTGGATAAACATCACGGACATATTCCTAAATAGTAAAAAAGCTTCAGAAAGATAACACTCAGATGATCCATCTTTCAGGTCCATTCTGGTAAATGTTGCTGGATACTGCAATTATAGTGCAGTGATATGTTTTTTTTTCAGCTTTGAACAGAGACAGGGCATCAATGCTGTTTTACTAAGAAGAATGGTTTAGTATTAACATTTGGACAAGCTTAACACATGGAAAGGATCAGTTTGCCTTGTCAGCCAGACCATGCGAGTACACAGAAGATATCAGACATATCATACTGGCCAAACCTGGAGCTAACCACGAAATAAGAGGGGCAGGGGGTAAGTGAGAGAGAGACCTTGTCATCCAGAACGACATCACGAGTAACATGCGGAGACTCCAAGAATTCAAGCAATTTTCCACTTAATTCCTCCTATATTGCACAAAATTTTACTATTTTATCATAGGCAGCATAGAAGTTAGTATCTTACGGTTCGATACGAGTCAAAGGGAGAGAGATGCATATCTTACGGTTCGATACATGATGCTAGGTTATTTTGTTGCTTAATAGAAGCAAGGATTGATATCCATCTAAATACCATAATATGCAAGAAACTTACATCGATATCAATTGACACTTATCAATATATTTAAAACTATGATGATTTCTTTAGTTATTTAGATTTTTTTGTTAGATACTAATTACTATAACTCCTCATTCAAAATAGCTTAGCTTATACACGATACGATACAAAATTCACAGATACACGATACATTTTACGATTCAACTACTACGATAGGCAGAAACATTTGCTAGTTATGATAACAAGATATGCAAGTCTTTAAAACATAACAAACCCTATTGTAAATACTAACTCACATACTTAGAGAACTTCCTAAACTGAAATAAACATTTCATCTTTAAAGGGCAGCCCGGTGCATGTAGCTCCTGCTTGTGCGGAGTCCAGGGAAGGGTCAGACCACTTTGGGATCTTTGTACGCAGTCTTTACTTGCAATTATGCAAGAGGCTGTTTCCACAACTCGAACCCGTGACCTACAACAGCTTTACCAATGCGCCAAGGCTCCCCTCCGAAATAAATTTTTCATCTTTCCAAGAAAAAAATTCAAAGGAAGTTCAAAGCAAGCGCACCTTCTTAGTAGCTCTGATTATGGGAATGTCCAGTAGCTCACAAAACTCACATAGTTTATCCTTGTGATACTTATCAATCTTTTCCTTAAACTTAGTCTTCTTTTTGTCCTGAAAATATCACAGCAACAGTTAATCTAGAAAAGTTAAAAATGGTATTTTGGAAAATAATCATCCTAAAGTGGTATGTGCATGCAGGCAGGGAAAAAAACCAATTGTCTCATCTTATCTTTGGAACTAGAATGTGCAAGTATCCTTTGTTTTCACAGGGATGCATAACAAGTAAATAAAGCTAAAACATACAATCTCACTTTTAATCTTTGGGGACAAGTAAAAACCCTTTTAGTCCCAAACAATTTGGGTAGGCTAGAGATGAAACCTGATCGACGCAATGAAAACGAACATAGATGTGCAAGTACAATACATGATGCAAATTTAAAAGCTTACATCAGTCCACACAAAGCCAGAGAACTGCAAGATATTCTTCTTCACGTGAAAATTCTGGAGAAAAATGAGAGATATTATACTTAAATGGTTATATATGTACAATGCATAGTTTTTAATTATAAGAGAGAATCTACTTACGGGTGCGCATTTATAGTTAAATTTAAAACAAATGCCAATTTCTGTGTAATTGGGCTTAATTATTCAATATGTTTTCTAGTAATGCATTTTGTCCATTTCAGAATTAATCTGAACAGTGCAATCATAAGTGAAGGCGAAGTAGTGAGAATTACAGTAGATTTCCTCCCATAGAGTAACACATGAAGATTTTGAAGTGTCTCATCAACCTTTCTCTTTGACAACTTGAAAGAAACTGATACAATTTCAGAATAAACTCATATTCAGCAACTTAAAGCAAAACATGAAATATAAATTTAAATAAATCATTTCCACAGAAGTTGATGAGACTGTCTTCTCCAATAACATCCTAATCAGATTATCATGAAAACAAGTAAACTAAATTTGTACATAAAAAAATGGGAACAGTGCCATACCATTCGGAATGTCCTTTAGCTTTGTTCCAGAACCCTACAAGACAGTGGAGACACAAGGAAAATAAAGCACAATGTTTTCATGTTAAATCTTGAAAACATTTAAATTTTACTACTAGATGACAAAGCCTTCTACTGCTGACAAGAATTCCCAAATCACCATGTGTCTTTTCTATAATATTTCGAACTGAAACTGAATTGAGTATGTCACAGAATAAGATTTAACGTGATTATACTTTCCAAAGATTCAAGATTTACAATGAATCCATGTTCTGTCAAATTGGAACAAAATAACAGGTAATTAGCAGAACAAACGAGAAAAAACAACCCCAGAAATGAAAAGGCTAATACCTCAACAATATCAACTCCTTTTTTACTAGAGCCAGCCCTCGGAGAGCTAGGAATAGAAAACCTTTCGACAGCTTTTCTCTCCCTGGACGAAGTTCTCTCTCCTTTCCTCTCTATTATTACTTCTTTTTCCTTCTGAGCATGTTTCCCTTTCCCCTTATCTTTCTTCTCCTCTTCCTTTACCTCTTGCACCTCGGTAGCTTCTGCCTCCTCTTTCTTCTTCTTGCCCCGCTTTCTCTTCCCTTTCTCCTCCACTCTCTGCTCGGCATGAACGGGCTTCGAGGTGTCAGAGTTCTCGGCTAGGGTTTTCGATTTAGATCCGGCCTTGGTGGGCTTCTCTTGAGTTTCTGGTTCCACCATAGTTAGATCGAGTGGAGAGTGTCAGAAGAGGAGAGTAACGAAACCCTAGATTGGTTCTGTTTGAAAAGGAAACAAACGGAGTGAGAGAAAAGAGCGGACTGGGTGAGGTCAAAGGAAAAACAAATAAGGGCTCTGCTCCGTATGGCTGTACATGGATACAGTTAGTCGGATTTTGATTATTTTTCAATTTGATTTATATTAATCGAGTTATTGTTATTATAATTCATCATCAATCTACATAACTCAAAATTCGATATAATTCATTTTTTTATGGCGGTCGGATTATACGGATTTTACGAATTTTGATTAAAATAAATTATACCGTGTAAAATACATCTGCAACATATAAAACTCATTTTCATTAATTATAATAAACAAGTTGTTATAGATATTTTTTTTGCATTTGCACATTGTTTGTATATAAGTCTTGACAGATATATAGATATGAAAATGAGACCAAAAAAATACACGCTTTAATTCAAAATGTAAAAATATGATAACAACAATATCCACATCTTGCCCAACATTCTTATTATTTATATAATAAATGTTGTTGATTGTTAAAATCATTATTCAAAAAAATTATTGTAACAAAATCTAATAGATTTAGCAGAGACAGATTCACGGTCGGGTCGGGTTTTTAACCGTTCTTTTTTTAAATATCCGTAACCAATAATATTTTAGCGGGTTAATCCAAATTCAATCCGTAACCAATCCAATAAAATTAAAATTCGATATTTTCGAGTTGGGTTGAGTTGGATCGGGCAGGTTGGACGAGTTATCCGAATCCATGTACACCCCTACTGCTCCGGTACATTCACTAAGTTATACTTACGTGTGTTTGGATGGTTGAAAATAGTGGCTATTCGAAAATAGTTGTTATTTTTGACAAAGATAGTAATTCAAACACAATTTTAGAAATAGCAATAGTTAGAATTAGTGTGTTATTTTTGCTATTTTGCTAACCCAACTAAAAGGTTGAGTTAGTGAAGTTAGCATGCCCAAAAATAGCTAAATTATTATTATTATTATCATCATCATCATCATCCATTATGATTGTGCTATTTTGCTAACCCAACTAAAAGGTTGAGTTAGTGAAGTTAGCATGCCCAAAATTAGCTAAATTATAATTATAATTATTATTATTATTATCATCATCATCCATTATGATTGTTATTATTTATTATTATTATTAGTATTAGTATTATTACTATTATTATTATTGTTGTTGTTATCATTATTATTATATTATATATTATCAATATCAATGTTATATTATTTATTTATTTGTAATTATTATCAATATTATGATAATAATAATTATTATTATTATAATTATTATATTATAATCATTATAATTACTGTATTATCATTTATTATTATCATTATCATTATAATTATTATTATTATTGTTATTATTATTTATTATCATCATCATTATTATTATTATTATCACTATAATTATTATTTTATTACAATTGTTATCATCATTTTGGTATTATTATTATTTTTATTAGTATTGTATTAATAATATATTAATTATTGTAATTGTCATTATTATTATTATTATTGTTGTTTTTATTTTTAAAATATTATCAGAGTTATATTATTTATTTATTTGTAATTGTTATCAATATTATTATAATAATTATTATTATCATTATTATATTATCACCATTATAATTATTATATTATCATGAGCATGGCTAAAATAATATGCATAGTACACCACATAACGTACTATGTGTCCATTTGTATTTAATTTGGTCATTAAATTGATATTTAAGTTGCTCACTAAATTCTTCATATCAAAATCTTGTAGGAAATAAAATTTCGTGATTTTTAGAGCTTTCTTGCTATTTTTTAAATATTTTTTAAAAATAGTCCAGAAATTGCACTTTTTGTAGTATTAAATCTGGACTGTTTTTAAAAAATATTTAAAAAATAGCTAGAAAGCTCCAAAAATCACGAAATTTAATTTCCTACAATATTTTCATATGAAGAATTTATTGAGCAACTTAAATCTCAATTTAATGACCTATATCTATATGCATAGTACAAAATGGGGTGTACTATGCATATTATTTTAGCCATGCTCATATTATCATTATCATTATTATATTATCATCATCATAATTATCACTATTTATTATATTATGTCATACCATAACTACTATTATTTTACATTATTGTTGACAAGGAGCTCGATAATTATATATATTTTTTTTAAATAATACATATTATTATTTATTATTTAGAACCGACAAAAGAGATCTTACGGTTTACTTCACGGTCGGAATCTGGGCTTCCAGCAGGAGGACGAAATCGATTTGCATTTTGGGGGAACATTTCATAGCATTTATGGGCCTAGTTTATTATTTTGATCAGACATTAGTCTCACATTCCCATGCATGTATAACCTGGCCTATATAAGACAACCTGATTCTCATCTTCTCAACAAAATGTTTACCAGCAAAAAAGAAACTACTCACAATGGTTCAGAACTCAATCTTAGCTATCCTCTTAGTTTTAGTTGTGTCATTTGAAGGCACATTATGCAGAATTCAAATACACCATACTGTTCCTTCCGGTACAAGCTCAGTTCCCGGCGCCAATAATGATCTTAGGTCGTCGCCTCGTCGCGAACTGTATTTTCTGCACCGTTTTTTATTGGTGCTATCTGCATCCGTTTAATTTGAAACGTCCGATTAGATCTGGACAATTGAAAAAAAGAGGATTATACGTGACGAGATTACAAAATTCGAATATGTTGAAGAGTAAAATTGGTAAGATAAAATTTGAATCATAGCTCAATTATAATAGAATAATCTATAATTAACTTTTATTTCGAAAGTTGATTAAATCAATCATGATCGTCGCCGAATCTGCACATCCGAGATGCTTAATATATAGGAGAGATGATGTGTCTGGGATTATACTGATACGGCTTATCATTTGTTTAACATCTATTCAAAATTAGCATTCATAAATGAATAAATGATGCGTTAGGAATTCGGATCATGCCAGGATCGGATCAGTGCAAAGGTACTTGATTTTCTAGTTGAGATTATTGAGATTGTGTAAGGTTAGAGATATTTCGATCTTGCCTTTAGTACAAGAATTCTTTACCATTTGTTGCATACCCTCAAAGATTTGTATTGATCAGATATTATCTTTTGACCTTTTACGATCAGATATTTTCATTTGACTTTTCACGACCAGATATTTTACTTGAACAAAAGGCAAAGATTTCTTCCAAAGACCATGTCAAAATCGATGAGTTTTCCTGCGCGTGGTGGAGAGAATTAGTATCTGGCGAGTACTAATGCACTATCTTATGTTATTTATCTAATGATTTATATAATTTCGAAATTTATATGTATAATGATTAGATGAATATTTATTTTACGAAATATTCTAAAAAAATTTGAATTTGATGAAGAAGAATCTTTTCAATATATGTTGTATTTTTCAAAAAAAACATTTGATTTTTTTTTTCTTCGGAATCACGAGATGATTGAATTAGCAAAATTTTAAATTACTTGATAACTGGCAAATTCATGTGATTATCAGTTCTCTAGATTTGAAAATAACCAATTAACTATGATGTCTATAATGTAAATTAATTGAGATGATAAAATATGAGAAATTGATAATGACAGGAACATAACAGTGAGATGACGTGCAAATAACTTCTTCGTTGTGTGATAATTATCGATGCATCATGCATACTTTAATAACGAGTTTATCTATTGTCACTTGATAATTCTCATTGTTCATATCTAACTGGTCATTTTTTAATTGAAAGTGCCTTTAAATTTAAAACTTGTGTTAGTTATGACTAAATAAAATATTATAAAGCTAATTGAAATCGTACCTGAAAAGTAAAACTCTGCTTGATAATTGCTATTGACCTATTGTACATGTGAAGAGCAATTAAAGAGCTGTTTATTGATTGATTACCCATTAAGTTAGTAGTTACATCAAATTCCATGTAATTGCAGAGTAGAATTTCAGGAAGCCGGCTGAATATTATTACGCTCCTGGCGAATGGCGATACAGTCGCCTACAGCCACGGGCTTCAAATAAAAAAAATGGCGATACAGTGTATTTTGTGCACGCGTTGAAGCCTTTTATTGGATGAGACAGGTGGAGGCATCACAATTTTGGAGCGATCTTTCAGAGCTGTCGCCACGCTAGCACTGACTCATCGCCTCCAATCTCGATCCAGGAATCAGGATCAATTCCACTGCACAAAAGCTGTACAGCATCCGTAACAGCATTTTTATCCTCTCTTCGTTAGGGGTACGTTTGTCGTTTCAAGAAATAGAACTACAATAGCTAAAAATTAGAATAAAATTAGAATAGTGTGATTTTGAAAGAGTGATAGAATAGTAGTAGAATAGACTATTCAATGTTGTTTGGCACTAGCTAAATATCAGGATAGGACATATTTTTAAAAATATTGTAATATAAATGATATATTTTTTGAATTTATTTTTTCAAGACTAGTACACTCGTCCTGACAAGAGTTGGATGATCGGTTTTTAAAATCCTAGCTGGTATGAGGGATTGAGATCACATATTTTTCATTTTTGAAAAGTAGGACTCCACTTTTCTCAATGTGAATCATTAATGGTATCCACCGGATCTAATTGAACAAAAGATCTGCTCATCTCAGTAAAACTCGCTCGTCCTTTTTTATCTGACAGTCTACAAGTGTAAAGTATTGAAATCAAAATCAAGAATTTTAGCATAATTATTGAGGTATATATATATATATATATATATATATATATATAGAGAGAGAGAGAGAGAGAGAGAGAAAGGCTAGGGTGCTCCATGGAGCACCAAATCGCTCGTGCTCCACATTTGTTATATACAATTTAAAAATTTTAACGACCAATCCGACCGTTGAACATGATCTACATATTGAAATCTACTTGGAAATTGAATTTTACATTTTTTTTGAATTTTTTTAAAGAGGTAGAAAAGTTACTAATCAAACGGTTGCACTAGAGGAGATTCTGCTCTCCCACCTTGTCCACCTCATGCTCGTCGCCTACCTCTTGTATGAACCATTCTACCTATAAAAGTATTAGCATTGCAATAAGCATAACAAAAAAAAATATGAATAATTTGTAATCAACAAAAAATCTTAACAATTTGCAATAGACATGATAATACCCAAATTTATATTAGTCAAATTATTTTTCCAATGCAAAGAATACTCAAATTATTCCTAGTCCAAAGAACATGAAAAAAATTGAATTTCTTCACTTTTTATTTTTTTCTCATTTTCCATTACTACATGCATGTAAGTTTTACTGTCGTTATAATTATTGTGAGTGACATTTTCCATTTTTTATTTTTACAAATTAATTTTCAGATCTCAAATTGTCCAACAAATTAAATCTAGAGTTTCACTAATTACTAAAAATAGGTCTTAATTAAAACTAAAATCAAGAGAGAATTACTTAAAATGTCAAATTAAAGAGTAAACTTTTCCTAATCGAAGAGTTGCACAGCTGGTGGCTGGACGAGCTTGGTTGGACGTGCGATTGGACACGAAGGCTGAGTGCCTCGTTCATAGGATATCTCGAAAGAATCCGAGAGGGCGACATACTTCTATATGTAGTCGAGGTTGATCGAGTAGGAAGATAGAGAGAGAGAGAAGGGTTTCAGAACGGAGAGAAAGAGAGAGGGTTTCAGAGACGTAGAGATAGAGAAAGATGGTTTTGCGATTTAATTTGAGAGGAGACGATTCGATTTATTATGCGATGTTTGGGTTGATGTACGTGAACGCATGCATCTATATGCATGTATTTAGACGACGATGGCGATCGCCATCAGAACTTGAGTTTTCTAATAAAAAACTATTTGATCTCTGAACACTGGTGTTTAGACAGTGCGTTTAGACGTGATTTCTTTGCATTCAAAACTTAGGCGAATTTCTTCAGATCTACTCGATCCTCAACTGTGAATACATGCATTTTCTTTGCACTTCTGAATGCTGGCGTTCACAAAATAGAGTTACTGGTGCCAAAAATTTGAGAGTAGGTTATAATGGCAAAAAAAAAATTGAGGGTTACGCAAAAAAAAAAGTTCGACATGGATAAGCATGAATGTTGTCTTTTCATGAATTCAATTTCAACTTTTCATCAAAACAAACAGGCATTTTATCATGTCAAGCCAATAAATTTGACTAGATCAAAATGTGGGGACTCCATTATTAACATCTAAGTTTTATATTTTATTTTATCGACTCGACAATAATCAGAGGTAATTTGCATGTTTTCCAATCAGCCGCTAATTTTGGGGTAGTTTAATCATTTGAGAATCTTTTTCGTCTGGTCAGAAATTGAAGACATACATCCTGCCGCAAAAACCGAACAAAAGAAAAAAAAAAAAGAGATTAAAGCGGACGACAAAAAAAAAGCTGCATGTTAAGCTTTGCGAGCAAAACAGGAATAATGAAGTTCACTCAAAATGGAATATATATACATATACATATATATATATATATATATATATATAAAATAAGAGTAATGATGAAGTTGTCCGAAAAGAGAGGACGAGAAAATTGGTCCCATTATTTGCCAAATAAATTTATTGCACAGAATTAATGATTATGCTTTAAAGTGGCTGCAGTCAAAACAAATTATTGTAGCGGGTCACTTAGGTAGAATATTGCCAGGGTGTCAATGGATATCCAAATTCGATTATCCGATTTAAACTCGCATGTGGATGTAAAAAGAAAATTCTTTGATATCTTAATAAATTTTCAAACGAATATTGAAAGATGATTCACATTATTAATTAAATTTGAATAATTAATCTTTCATGATCCGAATCCAAAATATATTACGAATCTGATAAATGAAATTATTATAATATTTATATCCGATTTTGGTTGTTACATTTATTTAAGTTCAAGAAAAAATATGTTCTTTAAATTGTCTGGTTTCAATGTAAAATAGTTAGATTGATTTGTGTTGGTAGGTACAGTGTAATTTTGGATGTTTTAACCAAAATATCAATCATGCATCCTAATCTGATTTGAAATTCCCTACAATAATGAATATTGATAGCATTTAGATTCTCAAATTTTTTTTGATATGCATTTATATGAATCTTGTAAAATTTTAACAAATTCATAATTGAATCATGCTAGATTGTGATCCGATCCATTGGCAACCTTACCTCAAGTAGAGAATTTACGGTTAGCCGATATATGCTTGTATCAACTCTTTTGACTAATTAATTTTTAATAATTTGAAAAATAAAATAAATTTCCACTATTATTAACTATCGTTTTCAACAACAAATTTAGAAAAAGAAATATGTGTATTAAATTTGTTATCATGTTCTTCAATAGACATCACATCAAACAAAGTGATTTACCCAAAAAAAAATTTGCCCGGTTTTCATTGTCCAGTTAAAATAGTAATATATTTTAATATTTTTTACATGCATCTAATTCTCTTTAGAATCTGAATTCTACGAGTTTGAATCGGAAATGATTGCAACACTTTAAGTCTTTTTATGAACATGCTTTTTACATCTTTCTTAGTTCATATTTTGCTCTCTTAAAATTTAGGATGGACTATCAAGTCTGAATGGATCGCTATCGATGAAAATAAAAAAAGTTTTTATTTGACATGAATTTCGAAGCAAAAAAAAAATCGAATAACATACATCTGATGTAACGCAACTGATGCGCTACATCAAATCCCATTCCCAAAATTCATTATGCAACCTCTATTTAGACAATCTCTTTATTTAAGACGTCTTGGTAAATTGAAGGAGAAATGCTCTATAGAGTACACAAAGGTTCTTAAGAAGAATCATTCAAAATAAGTACACAAAATTAGTCCAATAAAGGGCGGATCTACATTGTGCCAGGATGGTGCAGCTGCCTCATCATGAATTTTGAAGTTACCACAGAAATAGTACTGAGCTGAAAATTTTGTCACTCTGAGCTGAAAATTTGCCTTGCCCTGATTGCTGGGCTTGATAATTGAGCTTAACGGATTCGTTGAAAACTTGAAATTAAGAGAAAAAAGGCTAACAGGCCCACAAAAATCTCCCTCACGCTCTCACACGTCTTCATGTTTCTCTTTTTTCTGAAAGGGGACACGTCTCCCGGTCTCTCTCGATCTTGTCTCTCTCCCTGTCTCTCACACGCCAGTCTCTCTCTCACACGTCTCTCTTTCACTCGCGTCTCAGAACAAAGAAACCCTGACCATTGCCACGCTCCCACACGTCTCTCTCTCACCCGCGAGTCAGAATGAAAAAAACCACGCCTAAAGTCTAAAGAGATGTGTTGTGCTTCCGCCTATCGCCTCCATTCGAAATTGAACCAAAAAAAGTTCGGGTTGCCACCAAAAAAATCATGCCTAACGCCTATCATGTCACATGTGTTGTGTTGTGCTCTGCATTTGCTCCACCTCCATCTGAGTCCAGTCCGCTCCGCCCTCTGCTCCAGTGCTTAGCCATGCGCCGATTTGCTGTCAGCTGTAAGCATGTAACTATGTAAGGTTCTTTTTCTTTCAGGCTTTCAATTTTCAAGTATTTTGAATTAGTCAATTAGACTCATGACAACCTAAAAATTAGATGTATAGGTTATTATGTTTGAATTTGAGAGAATTTCAACTGTTCAATGAGCGTGGACAAGAAAAAATTATGTAAAGATTTCAAAATATGAAGTTTCATAGAAGAACACTGCCTTCATCAACTTGATTATCTATTATTTTGAGTTTTTTGTTTTTAATATGTAAAATGAGCATAATTTTCTTCAATAACTTTATTATCTAATATTTATTATTTTTACATGTCTAATTTTCTAATTTTTTATTTATTACCAATTAACTAATGAATTGATATCCAATAAACTATTACAATCAGATTATTGTCTCACGCTGACAAAAATTCTGAATCAGTACCTGATCCAAAAGTTATTAAAAAAAGAGAGAAAAACAATACACATCCACACAGCCTACAGGTAAGCATCAAAACAGAGTCGTAGAAAACCCGGATGTTGTAAACAATTATATCTTTCGTCACTTCAGCATTTTAACTGGCGCACCTCACCTCCCTCGAGAGTGGAGATTCCCTCTCCGGCTCTCCGCCTATTGGTCCCTGCACGAAGATTCCTTGCAGAGATTGTATGTATTTGTAGCCAGAGGTGAAATATTATGAAGCGGTTTCTAAATAAAGAAAAATAGTAAGAAACGCCAACAACAATTAAGAACCTGTCGCGTTTCATGGAAAAGAGAAAAAAAATGTGAAAACTGAGAGGTAGAACGATTGAACGAACTAACTAAAAGTCCATTGACATTTGATAAGCAAAAGAAAAAAGGATAAATAGCCTGGTGATCGGCTATTAGCCTGACGGATTCGACCACGATAGCGAATCAACTTTTTTTTTAAGAAAAGACAAGGATAGTGAAATAGAAAAACACGTGGTGCACGCATAAAGAAGGCCGACAGGCCGAACCAGGCCCATACAGCCATGACTACTCCATGAGCCATCTATCTTATCTAATCTAATATCTATATAATATATAATAATAATATGTCTTAGATTATACAGTGCGAATGAATAATAAGAATAGACAAAAATTTAGGTGCATCATTCTAGTTGCTCTTTAGTACTCCAATTAATTCATATCATTTGATTGAAATGTATGGTGCGAATCTTGATGCATTTGAATGGTACGAATTGATTGGAGTACCTAGGGAGCACCTAGAATGGTGCACCTAAGTTTTTGCCATAAGAATAATACAATAAAAAAACTGGATTTTATTTTTCTTTCACGTACGAAGCGCGATCCACCGTTAGTACTACTACCTCATGTTTCATGTACGACGTCTTTTTTCTTTTTATTATGATTATTACTAGGGATGCAAACGCGCTCCGCGCATATACATGTGACAGAAAAAATCATCATCACGCGTCGAGTAGCGAATGGAGCACGGAGACAGCAAGAAAAATCAACGAAAAAGGAAAATTGACACTGTTGCAAATGAGAAACAAAGAAGCGATGACACTGTCTTCTTTACTGGAAGACGAAATACAGAGGACACACGTCATCCATCCTAACAAACATACAGTGAGCGGTCAGAAAAAATCACCATCATGCGTCGAGTAGCGAAGGGAGCACAGAGGCAACAGGAAAAATCAACAAAAAAGGAAAATTGGCACTGTTGCGAATGAGATACGGAGAAGCATTGGCATTGTCTTCTTTACTGGAAGACGAAATACAAAGAACACACGTCAACCATCCGAACAAACACACAGTGAGCAGTGAAAGAAATCGGCAAAAAAAATTCTACACTGTTGCGAATGGACAGTACAATGCGTCAACCATACGAAAAAAACACGCATACAGAGATAGAAGAAATCGCGAAAAAATTCTAATGCTTGCAGAAGCTGCGAGTTACAGTGAAAATATTAATTATATTTTCTTTTATAATTTTTTAACGAAATTATAAAAAAAAATATATTTTTTATAAAAAAAACTCAACAGGAGCATCGTAGAGCTCGGAGCGAGGTACATCGACACGTGTTCAACTGTAAACAGATGTATTTGTTCAAAAAAAAGTTGCGCCAAAAAAAATGATGTACTGCAAATAAATGTCTTTGGTAAAAAAAAATGGAAAAAACTTAGGTACACCAAGATGGATGCTCTCTAGGTACTCCACTCAATCTTTACAATTTGATTGGAATTTATGATGCGAATCTCAATGCAATCAAATGGTAGAAATTGAATGAAGTACTTAGAAAGCACTTATCTTGTTATACCTAAGTTTTTCCAAAAAAAAATATAAACCCAAACAAAGATGGATTTCACTTTTCAGTTTGGAATTGGCATCAGATTGTTCTCCAATAAATAGAATTATTTGTTTACCATGCACTAAGAATTTCGTGCAGCCCTCGTGGTGTGGGCCCCACCTAAAAAAATATAGTTAGAGAAGTGACATGGTTCCGGATTTAGCTGAAGCCCGCACAAAAAAAAAATGGTCCGGATTTAGCTTCATTTATCCCACAGGCCAAACGTAAAATATTTATAGATCTTTTATATAGTGAGAGGTCAGATCCTAAATTTGATGAACCTAATCAATCTAGGAGGATGGTTTGCAGCAACACTTAATCATCCAATTGTGTATCACACTCATTACTTTCAATTCAATTCAAGATTTTATGATGATTGAACCAGTCAATGTTTGAGTATTCGATAGAAACAAAATGAAACGCAGAAAGATCACTCTGTCTATGCCAACTACCAATAGAGACCGCGTAATAAGACTCAAAGAGCGTGTTTTGCCAATTTCATCCACCAGAAGGATGCTTCAATCGCACTCTTTATAATTGATAATTTTAATCATAAAAACTTATATACCGTACACGATAACTTTATTGTCAATCCTAGCCAAGCAAACAACATTAACCATTGGTATGCTACAACTTTCCAATCACTTGGTGACCCTCTATCACCCAAAAGAGCAGCTACATCAAGAGCTTACTCGAACAGCTCAAATTAGCACTTTAACAAATAGTGAATTTTTTTAAAAAAGAAAGGAAAATTCAAAAAGGAAAATTCGAACAGACACGCATCCAGCAGAGAGCAAAACAAAGAAACAGAAGGCGAAATACACGCGTTAGCAGAAAAAATTGACAGAAAAAACAAAATTACACTGTTCATTCAATGAACAGTGCAAATGTTGGTCAGATCCTAAATCTGATGAACCTAATCAACCTAGGAGGGTGGTTTGCAGCAACACTTAATCATCCAGTTGTGTATCACACTCATTACTTTCAATCAATCCAAGATTATATGATGACAGAACCAGTCAATGTTTGGGTATTCGATAGAAACAAAATGAAACGCAGAAAGATCACTCTGTCTATGCCAACTACCAATAGAGACCGTAATAAGACTCAAAGAGCGTGTTTTGCCAATTTCATCCACCAGAAGGATGCTTCAATCGCACTCTTTATAATTGATAATTTTAATCAAAAAAACTTATATACCGTACACGATAACTTTATTGTCAATCCTAGCCAAGCAAACAACATTAACCATTGGTATGCTACAGCTTTCCAATCACTTGGTGACCCTCTATCACCCAAAAGAGCAGCTACATCAAGAGCTTACTCGAACAGCTCAAATTAGCACTTTAACAAATAGTGAATTTTTTTAAAAAAGAAAGGAAAATTCAAAAAGGAAAATTCGAACAGACACGCATCCAGCAGAGAGCAAAACAAAGAAACAGAAGGCGAAATACACGCGTTAGCAGAAAAAATTGACAGAAAAAACAAAATTACACTGTTCATTCAATGAACAGTCCAAATGTTGGTCAGATCCTAAATCTGATGAACCTAATCAACCTAGGAGGGTGGTTTGCAGCAACACTTAATCATCTAGTTGTGTATCACACTCATTACTTTCAATCAATCCAAGATTATATGATGACAGAACTAGTCAATGTTTGGGTATTCGATAGAAACAAAATGAAACGCAGAAAGATCACTCTGTCTATGCCAACTACCAATAGAGACCGTAATAAGACTCAAAGAGCGTGTTTTGCCAATTTCATCCACCAGAAGGATGCTTCAATCGCACTCTTTATAATTGATAATTTTAATCATAAAAACTTATATACCGTACACGATAACTTTATTGTCAATCCTAGCCAAGCAAACAACATTAACCATTGGTATGCTACAGCTTTCCAATCACTTGGTGACCCTCTATCACCCAAAAGAGCAGCTACATCAAGAGCTTACTCGAACAGCTCAAATTAGCACTTTAACAAATAGTGAATTTTTTTAAAAAAGAAAGGAAAATTCGAACAGACACGCATCCAGCAGAGAGCAAAACAAAGAAACAGAAGGCGAAATACACGCGTTAGCAGAAAAAATTGACAGAAAAAACAAAATTACACTGTTCATTCAATGAACAGTGCAAATGTTGGTCAGATCCTAAATCTGATGAACCTAATCAACCTAGGAGGGTGGTTTGCAGCAACACTTAATCATCCAGTTGTGTATCACACTCATTACTTTCAATCAATCCAAGATTATATGATGACAGAACCAGTCAATGTTTGGGTATTCGATAGAAACAAAATGAAACGCAGAAAGATCACTCTGTCTATGCCAACTACCAATAGAGACCGTAATAAGACTCAAAGAGCGTGTTTTGCCAATTTCATCCACCAGAAGGATGCTTCAATCGCACTCTTTATAATTGATAATTTTAATCATAAAAACTTATATACCGTACACGATAACTTTATTGTCAATCCTAGCCAAGCAAACAACATTAACCATTGGTATGCTACAGCTTTCCAATCACTTGGTGACCCTCTATCACCCAAAAGAGCAGCTACATCAAGAGCTTACTCGAACAGCTCAAATTAGCAATTTAACAAATAGTGAATTTTTTTAAAAAAGAAAGGAAAATTCAAAAAGGAAAATTCGAACAGACACGCATCCAGCAGAGAGCAAAACAAAGAAACAGAAGGCGAAATACACGCGTTAGCAGAAAAAACAAAATTACACTGTTCATTCAATGAACAGTGCAAATGTTGGGCATATATTGTAATTGCGAAAGACGGAGACGAACGTTAGTTTAGTTTGATTATATTTAAAACTGTTCGCACTATACACAGCAACAAATTTATTTGAGTCATTCTACGATAGGAACGTTTTACTTGGTCAGCTAAGCTTAATTAATGTTTGATAGTAGCACGTTTAACCTTCCACATGCGCTGCCAATCTTTTTGAAACTAATAATAAATAAATAATATTGAGCATTTTATAACAATTGAAGCACCAACTAGTTAGGTGTCGCCTTGTTGGTCGATGCCGACGCCTCAACAGTTAAAAGTATCCCAAATTTGTTAATAATAACCGAATTTGTTTATTTATACCGTGAGGCGCGTGAGCTGAGCACTTCCTCTTTCTCTTTTTATTTTTTATTTTTTATATAGTAACCATGAAGAATAATACAATATTGTCATTGTCAACTTGTTTTTGTTAAACAAATAAATGTTTACTCTTCTTAGCTACGTGGTTACACCGTGTCCCCATGACTTTTTTTTTGCAAGTTCTTAATAATAATAATAATCATTAATTGAATAATTTATGGTCATTTGTATTTTGTTCCATTTTCCTTAAGTTTATCGTAGATTTTTTTTCAAGGTGCTTGCAATTTGAAAAAAAAAAAAATCCGCTTTGGACTCCGTACGTCGGTGCTACGTGGAGCCAACACTTTAAAGGATGCAGGGGAGATTCGCAGCATGCGGATTTAAACTTGGATTTGCAGGGCTCTTAAGCCGTTGGATTGCATTAATATTCGCGTCTCCTGATTAAAAATACGAATTTCGACAAAAAGTACGAATTTTGATGAAATCAAACGATCCACAGCGCCTGCGAACGAAATTTCAGTTGGCTGGGGATCTACCCCGGACTCCCCTTTACTATGTATATAGTTAAAATTTATACAAGATTCGCTCTTATTGAAATTGTATATGGTTCAAGTATGACAGTATTTTTTTTTGATTAATTGTTCGTAAATTTACAACACATCCACAAACAAATTAGAAAATAAATTTAAAACTTTTCTTAAAAGTAGTCTCTAGCGGGACTTGAACTTCAGATCTTTTCCATGAAGATCTTGTGCCTCACCACTACACTAGATATAATTTGACAAGTATAACAGTGTACCTGACATTTTCTTAAGCCTATATCTGCTGGAGATTTATTGATAGCAAATTAATTTGTAACAATTAATCATTTCTAAAATCATATTTGTGGACATAATGTTAGTCTTACAAATTCAACGTTTAAATTTGTATCACAAATTCAACACTTGTTCCTAAACTATTCACATATTAGAGAATTTTGGATATATATAAACAGACAATGCCTTCAAACCAGTCTTCCGGACTTAACATCTCTAAAAAATCTAAGTATATTAAAAATGGAAAATAACAATATGATTCATTGGGGTACTCTATTGGCAGCCTATAGATGAGTAATACGGACAGAGATAAATAATAGGTTATTCGATAATACACCAATTAAAAGAATTAATACACTAATCACAATGACCTTAAACTTGTTTTAATATTGAACAGGTATCCAGTATAGAGTGGGATCTATTTTTTTTTTTTTTGAGAAAAAGTGGAATCTAATTTTCAAACTAATATTATGCAAGTTAATCAGAATGAAGTGTCAAGTAGGTTAGATACTGAAATGATAGAAGAAGATCGATGAGGATGGACAAGAAGATAATCACTGGAGGAGAGAGGATAGTGATGAAGATCTCCTTGGAGAGTAAATACATGCTGAAACCCTTTCAAGGCAAGAGTCACAGATTCACAAATTCTTGAAATCTCTGAATTATTGAAAGTTTTTGTGATACTGAACTAAACTCTTTGATGTTTTGTAATAATGGTTTAGAACATGTTGATGTAAACTGGATTTTTTAAATACATTCAAAGGTGACCAGTGTGCTATATGCTGCTGGATCAAACCTTTGAATTATTTAGCATCCTAGTCAGTAGATAGTTAAGCAGCTTATTACTCTGTTCTGTTCTTTTTTGCTTTAAATTCAAAATAGTATAGACATTCTATGCTAGATTTTTATTTTGTAAGTTTTCATTTAACGAAAGTATGACAGCCTCATCTTAAGACTTCTTTTGATAAAAAAAAAAAATTATCATATTCAAATGTAAATTAGTTTTAGAAATAAGAATTATTAGAACTGCTAATTAATCCACCGCTATAGATTTGCCACCCAAAATTATGTGGTGGGTACAATGCAGAGGACATGACACAAAAGGCCGGAATAGGAGCATCAATGCATTTTTTTCTCAAAAAAGATATATATATTTGCTCGTTTATCATATCTATATTATATTTGATATTCTGTTAATTTCATCATGTAAGTGCACAGATAAGAAAAATATTTCACGAATTATTGAATAAGGATATAGGTGAGATCTATTTCCTATAGTTATACTATAGAGTAAATGATACTAATAAATTATAATAATTTTGGTCTATATTTAATTGTATTATATATTATTATTTTTAATACTATGAGATTTATTTCTATACTTGAATAATTTAATTGAATTAGTAATTGAAAACATGATTGGCTACACGACATATTATATATAATTTTATCTAGCTATAGAAATTTATATTCGTCCAAGAATTGAGACCAACAATTATAATTTTTATTTTATTATATTTCGTACTTGATATGTTTAAAGTAATATATATATATAGAGAAATGTTATTATGCTTTGCAAAACACGTGCTTTGCGATTGTGGACCATTGGATCACGCTTTGTGATTCGAACCAATGAAAAGGGATCCGTAGCCTCCTCTTTCTAGCCTCTGATAACATCCGCCATCAAAATCAATGAAAATGACCGATCCGAACCATTGAAAATATTCACCATACTAATGTAGATTTGGAGACCAAATTTTACATTTTTGAATTTTTTTTACTATTTTATAAGAGGAATTGAAAATGTATTTATCTAACGATCTACAACATACATCTAATTTTCAAGCCATCCGATAAAATAGTAAAAAATTTAATAAAATATATAAAATTTAGTCTTCAAGTTTATATTAGGGTCCGTTTGGCAAATCAAAGAATAGCGTCAGAATAGTGGAATTAGAATAGTAAAAATAGAATAGTGTGATTTTGGAAGAGTGGTAGAAGAGTGATATTCTTGACTATTCTGAAGAGAAAAATTGTCATTTAGCAAGTGTCAATTGGAATAGTAAAAATATTGATAGTTATGATAATAATAATGATAACAATAATATGCATTATTTATCAGAATAAATAACAATAATAAAATTGACGATAATAATAAAAAATAATAATAATAAAAAAAATTACTAATAATGATGAAATATTATAATCCTAATAAAAATAATAATATAACAAATAATGATAAATAATAATAATAAATAATAATAAATAAATAAAAATAAAATAACAATAATGATGATGAAATATTATAATACTAATAATAAATAATAATAAATAACAAAAATAATAAATAATAAATAATAAATAATGAATAATAATGAATAAAATAATAATAATATTGATGAAATATTATAATACTAATAAATTAATAATAATAATAAATAATAATAATAAAAAAATATATAATAATAGTTATCATAAATAATAATAAAATAATAATAATGATGAAATATTATAATACTAATAATAAATAATAATAACAATAATAATAAATAATCATGAATAAATAATAAATAATAATAAATAAAATAATAATAATAATGATGATGAAATATTATAATACTAATAAAATAATAATAATAATAATAAATAAGAATAATAATATAATATATAATAATATAATAATTATCATAAATAATAATAAAATAATAATAATGATTAAATATTTAAATATTAATAATAAATAATAATAACAATAACAATAAATAATAAATAATAATGAATAAAATAATAATAATATTAATAATGAAATATAATAATACTAATAAAATAATAATAATGAATAAGAAGAATAATAAAATATATAATAATAATTATCATAAATAATAATAATGATGAAATATTATAATACTAATAATAAATAATAATAAATTATAATAAATAATAATAAATAATAAATAATAATGAATAAAATAATAATAATATTGATGAAATATTATAATACTAATAAAATAATAATAATAAATAATAATAATAATAAATATATAATAATAAAATAATAATAATGATGAAATATTATAATACTAATAATAAATAATAATAACAATAATAATAATAATAATAATAGTAATGATGAAATATTAAAATACAATAAATTTGATAGTTAGTCATACGGAACAGTGTATTCTGCTATTCCATCTATATGGTGGTATACCGGAATAGCCTATTTTACCACTATTCTATTATTTTGAAAACATGTTTGGCACTCCCTAATTTCGGAATAGAGCTCTATTCCGGAATAGTGGAAGTGCCAAACACACCCTTAGTATGCAGAATATTTTCAACGGTTCGGATCGGCGATTTTTATTGATTTTGATGGCAGAGGCTGTTGAAGGCTACAAAAAAGGAGGATACAAATTCCTTCTCTCTCTATATATATATATCTTTTATGAGGAAGGATTCAATGCCACAAGTTTTTTTGTGCCAAAATGACACACCAACTCACCTATGAACCGTTGATATTATTCATTTAGGGTCCGTTTGGCACTCCAAGGAATAGCCTATTCTTTGGAATAGATTTGCTATTCCAAAAATTGAAAGTGCCAAACACGGTTTAGTATTTTGGAATAGAGTTGGTTTTAGCTAATCCGCTATACCACCCATATGGTGGTATAGCCGGTTTAGCAATTGTGGAATAGACTTCGGTTTAGTATTAGACTATTAGTATATTTTAATAGCCGGTTTACTATTATTATTCATTAGTGTTATTAATATATTATTATAATATTTATTGTTATTATTATATTATTATTATAATAATATTATTATATTTAATTTTATAATTATATTATTATAAAAATATTATTATATTGAGTTGTGCTAAAATACTTTATAAAGCACCAACATGCATATACTTTAGGCTCGTATCTCGAGATATAAAGTGCAAACAACCGATCAAGACCGTTGAAAATATTCTCCATACTAACAAAAATTTGGAGACCAAATTTTACATTTTTTGGAATTTTTTTACTATTTTATCGAGTAGGTGGAAAATTCATTAATCTAACGATTTACAGACCTTCAATTTAACCAACTTTGCACCCATCCGATAAAATAGTAAAAAAAATTAAAAAAAATGTAAAATTCAGTCTTCAAATTTTTATTAGTACGGAGAACATTTTCAACGGTCTTGATCTGTTGTTTGCACTTTATATCTCGAGATACGAGTCTAAAGTATATGCATGTTGGTGCTTTATAAAGTATTTTAGCACAACTCTTATTATATTATATATTATTATATTTAATATTATTATAATATAATTATTATATTATTATATATTATTATATTTTATATTATTATAATATTATTATATATTATTATTATAATATATTATTATAATAATATAATATTTTTATAATGATATTATTATAATAACATTATTATTATAATATTATAATAATATAATAATATTATATTATAATATTATAATATTATTATATTTATTTTTATATTATTTTATAATAATATAATAATATTATAATATATTATTATAATATTATTATTTATTATTATTATAATATTATTATTATTTATTATTATAATATTATTATTTATTATTATTAACAACATGTAATTTAAACTATTCTAACTCTATTCCTTGAAATGCCAAACGGACCCTTAAATAAGAGATGCATCAACATGTAATTTTATATTTTTTAAATTCATTTGATTTTTTGTCAAGAGATCAATAAATGAACGTACTAAAATTAATTCATCATAATTAATCAAGCATCAAATGAACTTAAAAAAATATAAAATTACATATGAAAGCATATTTTATTAAAATGAAAAATAATAATGGTTTGAAATTTTCATTTGAACTCCAAATTTTAAAATATAAGTAAAAAAAGAGTTATGGAATTTGTGACATCGATCCTTTCTCATCTTCTATTTTCTATATATTCTGGTGAAATTATACAAGTTATTTGATCTCATGGACAGAGTTAAGACATAGATAAAGCTAAATCTAATTGATAAGGATAGAATATATGTAAGATCAACACTAGAATATGGATAAAAAAAATACTACAATCTCGTGACAAAAGCACATAACACACACTATGATATCCTCGTGATGAAAGCACATAACACAATTACTGAAGGCCCCTGTATATTAATTGAAATTCTAGCTTTCTACATTTTTCCTCTCAAATTAGTACTTTGGATTCACAAACGAAGCAAGCTCCATAAGTTCTTTTGTTCTTGCTTGTGTGTATGATACATTTTAATTATATACTGAAATATATTAACAAGACAATGTGCTACATTGTTATCACATAAATTATCTAAATATTCATTTTATTCTATTGTCTTGCGGCTAGGGCTCTTAATGGATGAGTTTCAGTTCATGTCCAGCTCAATCCGCTGATGAGAAGTTGAAGTTCATGATCTGATCAAGCCCATAATTTTCTACTAATATCCAGTAATGTTCAGTTCATCTTATAATCGAATAATGTTCACTATTTATCCATAAGCTAACTATGCAGACATGATTCTGGACACCACAGTGCACAGTCATCTTTAAATGAAAGTTCTTTCATCACTGTATTGAATAACTTAGGTTTCTTTGTGCGAATAATTTAGTTCTCTCTCTGTGAAACAAAGAGTTAGAACTTGGTTGATCTATTGGGATGTTTGAACATATTTCCATTTAATTTCAAATTGAGCTCGCAATTAGTCCACAATTAGTCTACAATTAGTCCATAATTTGTCCATGATTTGTTCACAATTAGTCCAGTTCAGTTTTAGCAATTGGATTTGGACTGAACTTCAACCAAGACCAAGAAATCGTCCACTTCATAAATGTTCAATAGTGTCCGGTCCATTTTGTTCATGAACTATTTTGTTCATTAGCAGCCATACTTGTGGCCACAAAAAATTGTCTTGCGGTCGCAAGATACCTGTCACTTCAATATTTTAATTACCAAAATTGAGCACAATTCCTAAATAAGGTTGCGGTCGCAATGGAGAGCTTTGCGACTGCAAGAGAGTGCACTTCAAGTCAAAATTGCTCTGTTTTGGAAATAAACCATTCTAGAAATATCTATTTCAAATTTATAACTTAAATTGCTGCATTTCTTTTTTAAAACCAACTTTATTTGTCCAAATAGTTATTCTAAATATTAATAAACTCAAAATTTGAATAATATCAATTTCAATTCACATAAAAGGCGAGGAATTTGACAAAAATTCAAATTTTAGTTTTAAAATAATTAAATAACAAATTCAAGAAAGTGCAAAACAAAATGCAACAATAAATTCGATACTTTTCAGTAAATTACAAAATTTCAAACACAAGCAACGATGGTGGCTCTGATACCACTTGTTGGTTCTAATTTGGTATAATTTAATTTAGGGTAAGAGCCAATAAACTAAAAAACCCTAAATTAAACTAAATATTGCAATTAAAACAATTCGATTAAAACTTCGTACTACGTGTTTGAAATATAAAGAGAGCGGAAGTGAGAACTTACGATCCATCTCTCGTCCAATCTTCTTGAAGGTCTTGAGAAGTCGGGGGAGATGCCCTTAGAAAAATTCTGGAAGATTCGCCGACGGATCCTTCCAAACAGTTATGAGTCGCTTTCTTTTCTCGAGGAGCACAAATGACTCGAGAAGTACAATCACTTAATGGAGCAGTGAATTGGGAGCTAAGCACAACACATGTGCCCTAAACGATTCAGTTTTCAATTACCCGTAATGCTTGGAGATCTAGCGCTATTTATAATGGTGTTAACGTATCTTGGAAATATACAAAATTAATTATCAAATATTCATAGAATATATGAAATTATATTCTCTCCAAATCTTTTTCAAATCCTCTTATTTACTTATGTAAACAATTCCACGAAATTTGGTATAAAACCTACAATATCCAATCAGAAAGATAATGGTAAATCTAAGCAGTCAAAACCTACCTTGGAATAGATCTCTTGCGGTCGCAATGGATCTCTTGCGGTCGCAATGGATCTCATTGCGGTCACAATTGACTTGGCCTCCAGACTTGGCAAATATTTTGCCAAGTCTCTTGCGGCCGCAATGAGGGCTATTACGGCCGCAATCAATCTTCTGAAAAAACTAGAAGATTAACTGCCAAATCTTCCTATTCCATTATGGTCGCAATAGACTTGCATTTGGACTGTTTTGCTTGGGCTTTGATCCAACTTGAGTTGAATTTAGTCCAAACAATATTTCTGACGTTACATTAACATTAATATATAATTTAATTAATCATAATCGATACATCAACAATTATAATTAATTTACTTTAATTCTATATGCATTTGTGTCCAAACTTAGTGAAATACGTATGATGTCTTTGAATATTGATTAATCACATTTCACAACATATCCACATATTACTCTTCGTAATATTAGACGACAATACATAATATATAGTAATCATATAATACATATTTCAAAATTTATTTATTAGAATTGACATCTCAATTTCAACAAAATATTCATATTATACTAAGTAAAAGAAATAATGGCAATAATTTGACGGTTCATGAAGTTTTATTCAATACAACATCAATTTTTTTCACTCAAAACAAATAAATTTTGTTTATTTAAAAAGTGAATTTTGAACACTTTAAAATAAAAAAACAACTCAATAAACAAAATATGAATATAATTTTAGGCGATATGTATCAATCATGGAAAATAACATACTAGGCGTAAGTTGACAACAATTTACTTTGTTGCTTCTTTGAGGCAGACTTTATACTTTATTAGATACCTAAATACCTAATTCGGCTAAATTACTACTTTAAAGAAATCCTGTGAAGCAGCCAAACTGGTGGACATCGTTTTCAAATATCACAAGTTCCAAGGGTTCACATGAAAAATTTATATCCAGTTCACTATTTTATTCGGAAATAATTGCTAAGGACAAAGGGTGTATCGGGAAAAACACTTTTCTTCAACAGCTTGTTGCATACATACCCCCGCCTCTCTCTCTCTCTCTCTGGCTCGCCATGCAATTGAAAGCTCTCTCATTCTAAGGAAATAGAGCAGAAAGCAAGGAGAAAAGATCCCTCTCTCGCGATATCTAGCAACTAGCGACTCAATTGGATCTCGTCGGAGAAATCTCGGATCCAACTCGCATCCCCTGAGATCAACTGGTACCTACTTACTGAAACCACTTGTATACTTCACTTTGAGATCTTAGAATCTTAGCGGATCTGAACCATTCAACACCCACACCTTATGAGTTTTAACAAAATCGGATCATTTCAGGTCTAGATTGCTCGCATTGGTTAGAATCCTGAATTTTCATTTCCTTTTGGATTTCTGTTTTATTATTGGATTCAATTGCTCGTCGAGCTGCATTTAATGCGTTTTTAAGATGCATTATTTCGAAACAAGAGAACCTAGATAGATTTAAGTAAACATGATGTCCTATGAAAATGATTCCTGCATGCTCTTTTGCATGGATAACCTCGAGAAAATATATATTGTGTAAAGTCATATTCGAGGGGTGAGGGATGTGGACAACAGGACAAGTATTGCATTACCAAAGGGGTGCCTAATTGGATGTGGGGACAAAAAATATGCTCAACTTTTTTCTAAAATTTCTATTGAATCCGTTTGCTTAACTTTTGATACTTGGCATATATGCTCATCACAAAATGATTTTTAGCGGTTGTGGTTTTCTGTCTATGTTGGAGTGAAGCATACAACTTTTTATCATAGTTTCAAGTTCTGGAAATGATTCTTAGTTTATAGCGTTGACCTTTTTTCACTTTGAGTTGACAGATCACTCTAGTAAAAACAGCATAATTATCAGATTAGTTCTCTACATTAATATCTCTGCAAGCTTAACTTGCTTTAGAGTATACTCAAATTTTGGTTCTGGACATTGCATGATACTTGTGCAGGTTCTTAGTTGTTACCTGGTTAATCCTGCCAGTTTTTCAGAGAAAGGTGCTCTTTTCATTGTTAAAAAAAAGTAGGGTAAATAACTGTTAGTCTGCTTGCCAGTAGATTGTTTCTGTTCATTAGTCATTTCATTTTTTTTTTCTATTTCCTTTTTTATATACATAAGGGCTCTCGTTAGCTCTGGCATTTACTTTTCAAATGCCTCTTGTGGGTATTGAACCCGTGTTGCTCCTTAGAGAAGTGTGATCACCATCTATGTTAGGCCCGCGATTCCTATTTAAGAATATGTGCGCTTCTGTACCATGGGAGTGACTATACAATTAGGTTTTAGATTATAAAGAAAGAGAAACTAGATCTTGAAATTAATCACTCTGGAAATGCATGCCTTGTATGTAGCTTATATTTTACAAACTTTTGCTTGCAGAAAATTCTAGCATTTGAAGTGGACAAATTCTGATGGGATTGAACCCGAAACCAGCTGAGGATTTGATTGGGAGGTCAAATGGAGTGCACTTTTCAGGGTTTTTTAGCAGGGATGAGTTGGATACAAATGGGCACAAAGAGGAGCTACCTACCACCTCTGATATGGAGAATGGCCATAAGGAGCTTAGAGAACCCTTTGTCATAGGTTATAACACACTACGGTTTAACATATAAAATTACATATGCATATATTTGCTTATTTATTTACTCTAAATTTATGTATATATTTATTTTTAGGTGTTGCTGGTGGGGCGTCCTCTGGAAAGACAACTGTGTGCAATATGATCATTGAACAGCTCCGTGATCAGCGTGTTGTTCTTGTTAATCAGGTATTTATTGTAAAGGCTGATATGATTTACAGGTTTGATTAATTGATTACATTCATATGTGAACAATTGAATGAAGATCATCCAATCTGAAAAAAAAAGAAAAAAGAAAAAAGAAAAGAAGCAGAACTCACTCAAAGCCTATAAAAGGGGGAACAAACATTGTATTATATGTGTGCAGAACCATACCTTTGTGTTATTTCTAATCAGTGGGGCCACATTTTATTAATATTTAATCTATCTTTCAGAAGTCATTCTACTATGGTTTGTCAGATGAGGAGCTAACAAGAGTTAATGAGTATAACTTTGACCATCCAGGTACTTCTCATCAGATACTTAATTGAGAAGGGCAATTCAAGTCTTTATGAAGATAGCCCTGCATTATTGCTAGTTCAATGACAATTCCATCCTATTAATTTTGATTTATTCTCTAGAATAATAAGGCTTTGTTGTCGTTATTGTATTCTAAAAAAAATCAAACTAATGCCTTTAACCTAACAAGGAATTCATAGCTTCAGCCATTGGTAACACAATATTAATTTTCATTGAGAGAGTTTGTGGTGGTATAAATTGTAGATGGTTGTAATTATTTGTTTGTTATTTTTACTCCTTGTTTATATGCAGGTGCATTTGACACTGAGTACTTGGTTACCTGTATGGAGAATCTTAAGCATGGGAAATCAGTAGATATGCCCAATTATGATTTCAAAACCTACAAGAATGTATTGCCCCCAAGAAAGGTGCATATTCTTTTAATTATTCTACACATGGAAGTTCCTATAGTTAACTGGCAGATCCCAGTATGTTGTAATATAGAAATATTTTACTAGTTTTTCTACATAATGTTTATCACAAGGATCGACAGTTCAGCTTTGATTACTCTTATAAATTTAATATGAATAACACCTCTCCTTTTGTTTTCAGGTTCTCTTTTAAAAAAAAAATGTTAAAAGATCTTAATTTTTCCGTTGTTGGTAGGTAAACCCATCAGATGTGATTATATTAGAAGGGATATTGGTGTTTCATGACCCACGGCTCAGGGACCTTATGAGCATGAAGATCTTTGTTGAATCAGGTCCGCACTCTCTGCTTTTTTTCTTTGTATTTTTTGAAAATTTGGCGGTGGGTGCAGGTACTCTCTCTCTCTTTATGAAAACATGGCAGAGGCTGCCAAGCTTCTCTCTCCTTGCAGTCAATTTGTGTTTGTGTGGAATTTTATATAGATATGAAATCTGACCCAAACTCTTGATAACCAAATAGATTATACTGTTTTAGGTTGGGTCGAGGTCGGCAGAGAGTGTTAGACATGGATCCATAAAACCTGCATAACCTGACATGATGTTAGCTGAAGTTCTCTAGTGATAGGCACATAATGATCTTGCTTTTATATATTTGGTAGATGCTGATGTAAGGTTAGCGAGGAGGATAAAGCGCGACACCGTTGAGAAGGGTCGAGATATTAAAACTGTACTTGATCAGGTGAATTTTGCATTGTTACATGTCTTTTGATCAGAAATTACTTCAAGGCCTTTTGCTTTCTAATTTGTGTTGCTCTTAAACCTCGTTAAACAATATTAAACCAGAAAAAGTTAGGTATCTTGATACACTTCGGAAAATTCTACTTGGATAGCCAGCATCAAAGGATTTGACTGTTCTGTTGTAGCATGTAGTCTCATCTGATGATTGATTGGAGACTGAAAATTTAACTATTGGGGTAGTAAACATGTTCAGTTTTTCTTGCAGTACTCTAAGTTTGTGAAGCCGGCATTTGAGGACTTCATCCTGCCAACAAAGAAGTATGCTGACATCATCATCCCACGTGGTGGGGACAACCATGTGGCGATAGACCTGATTGTGCAGCACATTCGCACTAAGCTTGGGCAGCATGACCTCTGCAAGAACTACCCCAACTTGTATGTTATCCAGACCACCTTTCAGGTACAATTTCTCTGTACAACTGCTCAAATTGTTCCAGAATCATTGTTTACTGACGTGATGCTTGCTTTGGTCACAAATGAATTGCGAATATTGTTATTGCAGTTTCCTGGCAGTGGCACTTTCAGCAATAATTGTCTCGTTTTTAATTAGCTTTCTAAGCGGTTAGTTGAATTCTTAAGTCAGTCAATGGGGGAGAATTTTGCTATTGAGAAACTTGCAGAAGAACCTCACATTATTTATAAAATTGACAAGGGCCATTTTCTCTATATGTACATAGAAGGTTGTGCTTGTTGGAGAGAGTGGTAGTGATAAGTTCACCGTGATAGCATCCCTTGAAGGGTCCTATGAAAATTAGGCTAATATGGTTGTTGCTAGTTTTTACTGATGGAAATACGCTAATGTATAGCAATGATATTGCTAATAGTTTGATTATGAATTCGTTGTCAATTTTCAAATGATTACTACTAAAAATATTGATGACAGTACTCTGTTGCCATAATTAATGTTTGAACAGAGAAGCTCACAATAAGCTTACTCAACTCATCTTTTTTACTAAAAAAACAACTGCTGATCTTTCTTTTGCATGAGGTGAAGTGTAAATTGACCACAACACTAAATTCAGTTAATTATTGCTAGTGGACCTTTTGCTTTGAATTCACCTGTTATTGCATGCTATTGGAGATTACTTCCTTCTTTTACATTGCTCGTTGGGTTGTAAATTTTATATTGAAGATTACCATTGCCAACTTCCGAGTTTTGTTTGATATTTAGTTGGAGATTCCATTGCCCCTATGACATATGTTGGGATTAATATTTAGTTGTTGATAAGTATCAAGGTATGATCAAATATTGGAGGCATTTAACATTGCTAACCTATGTATTATGCTGTGAAATACCTTTAGTTGGGTCATAACTCTCATTAGGAATTGTTTGCCTGATACTTTAAGAAGGAGATAAGCATTGGAAGTTGGAGACATGGTTACATCAGAAATTCGTGAATATGTTTTGACTTATTCTCTAAATTCTAATCATAGCTCATCCTTTTAGATAAGGGGAATGCATACAATAATACGTGATGAGAAGACCACGACTCATGACTTCATATTCTATGCTGACCGTTTGATTCGCTTGGTCAGTACCTCTTTTACTTGTGCCCGATGGTAGTGCAAATAACCAGATCTGATACCATTTCGGTTAGATTTATCTAACATCAGTATGAGGAGTGAATATTATGTACCAGTTACCTTTTGATCAACCAATTCAATGCCCTTTCTTGGTCTGTTTATTTCTGTTTCTTAGCTAAGTTGACATTTAGTTCTATAGTTTGGGGAAAAATCAGAATAACACTGGGTTAAAATAATGCAATGACCAGTTGCACAAAGGTGGACAATTTAGGTAAAATATGGTGAGATTGAAGTTAGTTTCACAATTGAGGCTTATTTAGGGTACTTTAGATCAGTTGGTGTGAGTAATACACATGTTGTTGGTACTTGATTCTCCTCTCTTTCTTGACTAAAAAAATTGAAAATGTTTTACCTTAGGTCGTGGAGCATGGTCTTGGGCACCTTCCTTTTAAAGAAAGGCAGGTGATAACTCCAACCGGTAAGTTTTACCATCCTTTTATTTTAATTTGTTTTGATCATGATATTCCAGCTCAATTTAAAAATCATCCTAAATTTTCTTTTGAAAACCATTAATAACAAATTAAATAGAAGGTTAAACTAGAAGGATTACCAAAAAACAATTACAAATCTGTTGTTCTTACACCAAGTACTTCGAATGTTGATTGCACTTACTAATGTTTTTCAAATACACTCTTTCTAATGTTTTCTTTTATTTATGCTGTTTCAATAAGTGCAGGGGCTGTGTACACCGGGGTTGACTTCTCTAAGAGATTGTGTGGTATTTCTGTGATCAGGAGGTACTCTTATATTTGATTACTTGCACCATTATAAAATTTTCAAGAGGATTCTATTGTAAATAGATAGATTAGATAAAAGGTGCTCATGCATATAAACATCTAGCTAGGTCAATATAGACATTATTATTTGACATAACCTGAAAATTTGTCACATATACTGCTGTCTCAATAAAATGTTGCTTGCCTACTTTGCTGCATTATTGTTTATTTATGGGACGAAGGCAGTAAATATAAATGTAGTATGGGTGTCCCTTCCCTTTTCTATAAAAAAGTTGTTCGATAGGAACAATAATTATTAATTGGAATAATTCTCAATTTTATACTTTTATGGGGCATGGACAGTAATTTCTTTTTTGCTGGGTGCACATGATATTTCAATATGCTGGGTATCAAGTAAACATCTCCTTATGAATTTATCATGCATTTATTTGTGTAGTGGTGAGAGTATGGAGAATGCATTAAGGGCATGCTGTAAAGGCATCAAAATTGGAAAGATACTTATTCATAGATCAGAGGGAGACAATGGCCAACAGGTTCGGGTGACAGGTTTTTTCTCGTGCATTCACCACGTAGAGATGTTACAAATTTGCCATAATCTTCATCTTTGAAAATGTTAATATGTTTGAGTAGTATGGAACTATACTTGTTGCTTACTGGTATGGTTCATTGTTAGAGAAGAAGAAATGCTGTTCCAACAAGTACAAAGGCTTCTTGGAAGATTCGACATTAATATCAAAAGAGAAAAAAGAAAGAAAAATAAGAAACACGTCCACAAAGTACAACTGTCATTATTAATCTATTGTGTGAATTTTAGTTCTAACCATTGTTTGCTATTACAGCTGATATATCACAACTTACCCAAAGACATCTCAAATAGACATGTTCTGCTCTTGGATCCTATCCTCGGAACAGGTTTGTCTTTCATCTTTCATTTGATCAAGGCTTTTGTAAGATTTTTCTGTCATGGTACTGGTTTGACATAGAATTGAAGTATTTCTGTGCCATTGATTTTATTTTCTTTTTCCTCTATTGTTTAACCATCAAATAGGGCCAAATCATTTCAAGAGACAAAAATAACCTTGCCAGTATTGGAAATAATAGTAAATATGAAAGTCTGGTACGACATGCTTAGGTTTTCCTTTTGCCTTTTCGCAGGAAACACAGCGGTACAAGCAATAAATCTTCTATTGGACAAGGGTGTACAAGAATCGAACATCATCTTCCTCAACCTTATATCTGTACGTGTACCTCTCCTATCACACATTTCAATAAGCTTGGCATTCCAGGCCAGCAGAAATTGCCGTCAAACCACTATCTTAAATTTTGACATTATTATATCAACATTACCTTTTAATTTTCTTTGTATTTAATCGTTTCAAATTTATTCTTTGTTGACCTTATGGAAATAGGCGCCTCAAGGTGTGCATGTGGTGTGCAAAAAATTCCCAAGGATAAAAATTGTGACCTCAGAGATTGAACTCGGTTTGAATGATGAATACCGTGTTATTCCTGGCATGGGAGAGTTTGGAGATCGATATTTTGGCACCGATGATTCTTAGGCAATGAAGTGAGTAATGGAAGAAGCAAAACATAATTCCAGTACATTCCACATTTTCATGCAAGCTTTACTTCTTTTAGCACCTTTGATCGCTCAAGTGCCATTCTCCTTTCCAGACAAAACCTCAGTTAGGCCAAAAGAAAAAAAAATACCAAACTCAAATTGACAACCAACAAAACAGGTGCTTCACCACACAACTTAGGCACTTAGCATATGATGGTGCGCACGTGTTAGCAAATTTACCAGCATTCCTTTGAAAATCTAATTAATTTCTGTGGCAATTGTTGGTTTCAGAAATCTTAGAGATGGACCCCTGAATAAAAGTAGCAACTTGCATCAGGGCAACATTGGCAGTTTTGGAGCATTCCTGCCGTTACCACCTTGTTTTGGATTTGTCACAACCATCTTTGTCTGTTAATGTGTACTGTAATCTGGATTTTAATGTACTCATTCCCTCTTCATGTACTCAGTTCTGTTCGAACTCATCAAAATTCTATCTTAAGAAAAAGAAAGAAAAAAAGGATCCGCAATATATGGTCTCTTAGCCCTCATATCTTTACCCTTTCACTTTTTCTTGTTTTGTTTGAAAACTGCCTTTTTGAATAGGTTTGTCGAAATCAAGTCGAGTAACGACATAGACCAGGGGTATGGTAAGAGTATATATCTAGGCAACAAGGGCAACAAGGGCAACCTGCAAATTGAGGAATTCACATCCGGTGAAATACTTCGTATGGTGAAATAACAATTAAATGGTTCACGTAACTTTGTAATTTGTGTGTGCGAATTTCAAAGTTATGTGAACCATTCGATTGCTATTTCACGATAACAAGGACTATAATTGGTGAAAAGGTGATTTTCTCAACAGAAATGCCCCGGTCATACTTTTCCTTTTAGGATACTAGAAACATCAAACGCACAACATGATACAAGTTGATACAAGTTATTCTATTGTAAAGAGCCCCTCTGTGCAAGTTGATACAAGTTAGATCGCAGTTTAGGCAAATATCATGTCATCAGGGGTTGTAAGAGGGACTGTTCCTTTTACACCCAAAAAAAGTTGGTATATTTGAATTAGATACCGAGTCAAATCGTCACACTATATAACGACAAAACAAAGTTTTTAGATCCAAATACGTTGGGTGGACTAAAGAAAAGCACAATCGAAGTAATAAAAACAGCAAATAGATGATAATAATATAACAAATTATATTAAAGTACCAATAATAATAACACTAAAGATAACAAAAATAATAATATTAAATTTATAATCATAGTAGTTCAAACCTGCTCCTTCCAGCTAAACTAAAAATCAACTAAAACTTTATAATACTGTTCCTAAATCTAATTTTTAAGTCATAGAAGTCTAAACCTTTGCCAACTCCTGCTGCTCTTTGTGCTTTCGAAACGATTTAGAATTTTACTACACAACAGTGCTTCACGAAATCTCTATTAAATATGTCTATATCATCTCAAGCAGTGTTGGACAAGTCTTTCTTCAATCAATGCTATCTCAACTTTATCACATAAATCATTATTTCTAATTCGAACTCTTTTATATTATCACAGATCTATTGTAACATATGCATTTCTGCTACACATATCTTACAGATATGTTGTCCTTTAATATTTTGCATCATATAACATTGCAGGTCTGATTGTTGCCATGTAGAACTTATTTTAATTTTTGTGTGATCTTTCTATCGGTTATTATACAATCAACAGAAAAATATTAGATGTCAAGAGTCTCAATTTCAATAACTTCAATAACAAGAGCATCACAGTAAGAGCAGGACATACTCTTTAGCGTGACAATCATGATTTGATTACATCGATATAAGATTTTAAAAAAAGGCAAATGCGTTATAGCAGTGCATCAGTAATTAAAATAGCGAGCACAGTTTTCTTCGTTTTGTTTTTACAAAATCAACTCACGGAGCAACGGCTAAACATCAACAAAGTTACTAAAACTTGTAATGGTGCTAAAGATGTTTTTATTGTGTGAAAAATTAACTGGCGAAAGTAGCAATAGATTAGATAATCCGGGTGAATTGAACTTTGTTTGCTTTCACTGAGAGCTATGAAAATTGTGTCTTAATTCTTTAATTGAGAAAAATAAATGACTGCAATGCATTAAAATCTTAAATAGAGAGCAAGTCTTTTTCTAAATCATTTGTCACGTAATTTGCATCCAAACTTCAATGTCTTTTTGTGTAAAGCGGCCTATAGTCATTTAACTAAGGTGAAATTATGTTGGCTATTAAAGTTTGGTACAATATGTGTGAGAATTGCGTTCTTAGTCTCGTTTCTCGTGTTTTGTTTAGAGAAGAGAGATGATTTTCCGAGACCAAAAAAAAAAAAAACAGTTTCTTTTGTTAAATGATAGACAATAATCTTACATTCAGCAAATTTTTATATTTCTGGGAAGCTACTGGTTTCAGATTTCTGTGAATCCCTTAACCGTTCCGACTGTGTCATGCTGATGTAATCATCAGCCTGTTAATAAGTTGATACCGCTATCATGTTTGTTATTTGGTTTTAAATGTCATTTTCAGTGATCTAATAAAATTCATCAGAAAATAACAGTCAACTTGAGCATGCAATGGATTCTTTATTAAAAGACAATAGCAACCAGCCAAGGAACTACTGAAACAAGATATAGGAAAAGAAACTAATCAAGGAGTTGCATCCAAATAATATTTTGGAAGCAGATTCTTTCACAGCAGAAAACACAGAAACAAACCGTTGACAGACCAGACTGCTTATTGTAATGCATTGCAAGTTGTCCAAACATTAGGTCAAAATTCCAAACAAGATTAAATGATGACAACAACAATCTTTTGTTAAGCTTACAGATTCCACCAATGTCTCTAACCCTGCAGCCCGATGATCCCTGCCAGAGAAAAATAATCAACTATAATTAGATAAGATGGAATTAAATGGAGACTGCAAACCTGTCACTAAAAATGGAAACCAATTATTTATAATTTCTGTTCTCAGCACTAAAAATGAAAACCAACATCTTGTTTGTAAAATTATTTCTTTTGTCATCTAGTTATTGCCAATTTGTAGGGGTAATTTACCAGATAATACACTAAAACATATCAATAATCCAAAGAAAAAGATATCAACAACAGATAGAAAAAAGGAGAAGGGGGGGTAATAAAAGATATGTTATTACCGCAAGCAACTCTTCCCCCAGCATTTCCAGTGCTCTTGCTGAGCTCATGACCACCTAAAATCAACGAAAAAAGAAAATGTTAATCAAATGTGGCAATTTGGTATTACATATTTGACATGGAATGACATTAAATAAAAATGATACTGTCGACCACAATAATAAACACCTTTTTGACCAATAAAATATCAACTTGTCCGCCATAAACAAATGTTCCATGAGATAGCGAGTTCTAGATGAAATTGAATAAAAATTTCAAATAAAACTGATAAATATTTCAGTTCAGTTTTTATTTTAGTATATGTCACAACAGACTGCCTTGTTCATCCAAAATGAACAACAGCATTGGAAAAAGACCCTTTCCAAGCAGAGGAACAGGAAATAAAAGAAAATCGATACCCTTTCCAAGATCGTCAGGATCGGCATGGACAACAACAGCACGACCAACGATGGAGTGCACTCCAGTAAGTGGAATCTGTTATAAAGAAAGTAGTGACATCAGGTTCCACGACATAAAGAGTTTGCCTGTTGAGATGAACAAAAATATTTCTACAATAATAGTATCTCACCTGGCTGTCCACAACTGTGAAAGTTGCCGTACCTGCAATGTTATTACAAAAATCAATGAATCATAATTGTATCTAACTATCTATTACGTAAAGAATGTGACAACGCATGCATTAGTACTTAGATATCAAGAACATAGCAGCAATTAAGTCGCATTGCAATACCAAGGGAAACATAGAAGTTGGCTACTAAAGATAAAGATACCTGCAGCTTATTTTTTCTTTTGGTGAAAATATTCCTTTTTACGAAAGAGATCATCAAAATTAAACCAGCATTTTATTTTCTTTTTACCATTATCACAGCTGCTTTGGAAAATTAAGTACCTTTAAAAGTTTTGGGTATGAAGAATTTTGTTCAACTCGGAAATTATCTTAGATTATTTTTATCTCTCTTGCTATTTGGGAAAAAAAAATGCCCAATTAGGATCGTTGATTTTTAATTCAACTATTCATATCAAAAGTTATTTTTTCTGGAGAAAAAAGTTTCGCTGACAATTTCGTTTTGTACGAAACATCATGTTTCGTGAAACGAAATCCTTTGCTTATTTTTTTTTCGATTTACCGTCGAATTAAAAATCAACGATTCTAATTAATAACATAAAAATCTTCTAAATTATATAATTAGGGATCGAACGGTCGATTTTAATTTGAAGGTCTAGATTTGTCTCTTCTCTCTATCGAGGAAAAAAACTTTTGCAGAGGATGGGACTAATGTTTTATGGAGTTGAAGGGGAAACAAAATTCTTTGCGTGCATTTTTCAGTGCTCATTCTGCGTTGGTTATTTTGAACGTTCAGATTAAATATCAACGACTTTCTTGAATCTGTGGCCCGTTGGGCCAGAGAGGCTCAATTGTAGGTAGCCTAAGCTGCTGAGAGAAGAAATAATTTTGGGTTGGGCCTTCTTTTGGGCCAGTTGTTACTTGTTGTCTTTTGTTCGGCCAGTTATTCCAAAGTTTCCAAGGAAGGTGTCTGATGGGCATTACCGCATTAGAGATTAGTTCAAACCAGTATACACAACACAGGAAACAGTCGAACACTGGTACAGACTACAAACTGGTATCCTTATTGAATGAATTCATGTTTCTAATAATGTACAAATTGTATTAAGGTCGTTTTTGTAATTGTGAACTTTCAATTGAAGATTTTTTTTTTGTGAAATGAAGGTTAGTCCATAGAAATGCAATAAATCTTTGGGAGGTGCTAACAGTTCCCCTTAATCGTCCCCTTACAAGTCTTTCATTACAAGATAAAAAATTTCTTCACTACAGAACAAAAATTATATTTAAGAGGGAGGACATTATATTTACTGGTGCTAACAGTCCTCTTTAACCGTCCCCCTTACATGCCCCCCACTAAAGGAAAAAAATTTCTGCTCCACTTCACTCCACTACCTTTTCTACTTCGTTTGCTAATTTTTTCGCTCTCAAGTCTTTATATTACTACAAGTCTTTATATTACAAAATTTGCAATAATTTTTCAGCAAATTTAAATATAAAGACTTGCAGATAACAATATATAGACTTTATTGTTCTAATATAAAGACTTGCAATTTTGCACCAATTCTGCTGCAAGTCTTTATATTAGAAATTATGTAACAGTTTTGTTACAAATTTAAATATAAAGACTTGCATGTAATAATAGAAGAGACGAAATAAAGAAGAATCGAAAAAAATAAAATGGCAGACCAAAAATGAAAACTATTTTGTCTTGTAATGGAAGACAGACAAAAAATGTAAACTATTTTGTCTTATAGTGAGAGATGAAAAATGAAATTATTTTGTTTTTTAGTGGGGAGAGCTTGTAAGGGGGTCGTTTAAGAGGAGGACATTATATTTACTCTAAATCATTTTCTATTTTTTACTTGATAAAAAATTATTGTATATATATGTTACTTCTTGTTCACCTTGCTTTGTCTTCAATTTTAGAAACTTTACATAAATTTATTGAAAACTACCAAATATACTAAGATAAGAAAAAATGGAGAAAATAACACATCAGCATGCTGGCACATAAATATTGTGCACGTTTCCGTGTTGTGTTGAGATCCATGTTATGCAACAACAAAATCAAATTTGATATGTTTCAACATGACATGTCTTGTAATGTGACCCATATGATGATATGAACACCATTTTGTAATAGATTTCGAATAGAATTCTGACCATATTTGATTTTATAGTTTAAAGATCTACAATTGCAAAATCCGTACACAATACAAGTTAATTTAATATTATATTGTAAATGCACATGTTAAAATATTGATATTCATTAAACTAATTTATATGACTAAATGAGATTTAATTTCTTTATTTAAAATGCATGTTTTGAAACAACTTGATGCCATGTTGTTAAAGGACGGAAAATAATTTCTAGTATTCTCCTTTTTAAAATGAAAAAATATTGCATCTAAATGTCAGAAAACGACACCTTGTAGTGGTCCAAGACTTGGGCATCTTTGTAATGGAATGGGATAGCAATAATTTGGAAACACTAAATATTGTTTAAATGAAAAATAATTATTTGAAATTATTGTGTTAGTAAACTAATATCATTCTATTATTATTAATTTAATTTATTTGTTAGAATAGTAGTTATGTGAAATCTTAAATTAGCCACTTATTTCACTAACTCATTTATTCATCCAAACACTTGATTAAAAACAAGTTCTATATTTCTCTTTATTTTTTAGAGAAAAAAGGTAGACAAGTAAAATACAAGGAAAATTACATGTGCCAACTAAAGAAATTTGAGCAAACCCTGATTAAAACAACTTAGTAAAAAAAATCTCCCATTTTCTCTGATTCAAAAGATAACAGTAAAATTAAGGCTACTTTTGGAGGCATTATTTTGTCTGTCATGCTTATCTCTAAATCCATGGCAGCTCTTTTTGCAGAATCCCCTGTACCACAGGCTCCAAAAAGCTTTAATTATTAAAGGATTTCCACTCATAGCAGCTGAATTAGCCTCCTCTCTTTTGGCACTTCAATTATTGTATCAACTTGTACACTAAGTATATTTTATTTGGATAATTAGTTATTAGTAAATATTAAAATTTTACTGTTGAAAATTTACAAAGTCTAGGTTTATCTATTAATGAGCTCATGAGAAAGCCACACAAGATACCAAAATTCCATTGAAATTGATTGAACTTCTTTGAACAAGGACGAAACAAGGATTTATACAAGAGTTGGGCAGAAAGCTTAGAATGAGACAGAATTTTCACAATTATTTTCATTTCATGTATATTTTTTGTTATTTTTTCATAAAGAATATATAGAAATACAAGTATATTTGAAAGTTTTTTTTAACCAATGCCATCTCCTGACTAAATATGGCTTCGTCACTGCTTTTGAAACATTGATCAGACTTAGTTAAATATGACTTCGTTTGTAAGTGTGTGTTGTAAGCCTACAAATAATGAATAAAAAAAAAATGTCGAGATCTAAACGTACAATATTATAGCAAAAACATTGATATTTATAAAAACGAAACGAAAGCTACTTATATCTTAGAGAAAATATACAAGAACTCAGATAGACCAATCTAATTAAATCATAAGTTTTACAATCACCCAAGAGAAAAAAAAAAACGGCGAAATAGAGAAAAAAAATGGCGTGATTTCCAAATTCCAAGTATGAAGTTTTATCACTCAAGTAAATGACTTCTTCAAAATTGAAGTTCCAAAAAAAAGAGCAAATGTCATGAAAAACCTCCGAACTAGTTGTCTATAACTTGTCAACTCTCAAACTTATAATTAGGACAATAGGACAAGTAACCCCCTTCCCTCCCTCTTTTCCTTCCTAAACAATTTTATTAATGGCAATGACCCTCCTAAAAATTTATTTATCTTATAATGTTCAATTTAAAATACAAAATGACCAAAAAATCCTTAGATGTCTATATATTAATGTTCAATATATATATTTTTTAAAAATTTTAGTTTGTAAAAAGTCAGCAACTTTTTAAAACAAAATGTTGATAGTTAATTGAATGTTCATAGTACATAAATAACATAGCATGATTATGGTGCTTTACAAAGCACCGAACAAGTCGTACTTCGCTTCCATATCTCAAATTTTAAAGTTCAAACGATAAATTCAAATCATAGATCTTGATTTTCATATTAAAATCTCATTTGAGACCGAATTTTATATTTTTCGAATTGTTTTACTATTTTTTAAAGAGGTGAAAAATCTTTCATTTCAAGTGGTACAAAAAATTGTTAGATAAATCGACTTTTCATCCTCTTTAAAAAATAGTAAATAAATTCTAAAACAAACATAAAATTCGGTCTCCAAAGATATTTCAATATAAAGATCAAGTTCTACGATTTGGATCGATTATTTAGACTTTAAAATCAAAGATACGAAGGCGAAGTATCGCTTGTTTGATGCTTTGTGAAGTACCGTAACCATGCTCTAAATAACATGTTAATTCTTTTATTTTTATATTCATTTTATTTATTGGTAAGATGTACTTTATAAGTAACTAAATTTATAAAATTATTTTATTTATATATAAAAGTGGAAAATACTATGAAAGTTAGGCTAGAATACTTTGCAACACACAATTCAAGTAATACTTTGCATACATATTTCAAATTGTTCAAATTCAAACGATCAAACCATTGAACATAATCTATATATTAGAATCTATTTGCAGACTCAATTTTACATTTCTTTTAGAAATTTTTAATATTTTTCGAAGGGAAGAAAATTCGTTAATCTAACAGTTTCTAGACCATCCAATACAAATGATTTTCCATCTCTCTAAAAATAGAAACAAATTATAAAAATGGAAAATCAGGTCTCTCAGTATATTTCAATATGAAAATTATTTTCAATGGTTTGGATCAATCATTTGAACTTGAAACTAAAATACAGATCCAAAGTATCTCTCAAATAGCACTTTGCAAAGTATTCGGGCATAACTAATAGGAAAATGTTGGATACACCAAAGATAGGTACACTAGATACTACGAGTCACTTTAGACCAAGCGATCTTGATATATAGTGCGTATCTGGATGTATCTAACGATTCAGAGTGACTCGAAGTACCTAGTGAACATATCTTTGGTGTACAAGTTTTTCCCTAATAATATTATATAGTGACAAATTATATTAAAAATTCAGAATTAAAATCTAGTATTATCAAGCATTATATAAACAACAATAAATTTATCAAAATAAATTTGCTATCATGTATTGAACATTTAACTAAACAATACTAAATTAATTAATCATGCAAAAAATGAATAGAAAATGTGATATGTGTTGTGAATATTCATGTAACTATATTTAAAAATTATGAATTTTCTTGCAAACCAAAACATGAAACCAAGTATTAATCTATCATGTAATGATATCATGATCATTTTGTGTTTAAAATTGAGCATTAAATGATAATAAGTGCTAGGAAGGCCATTGATTGAACACATAGTTTAGTTGAGTGTTTGTCCAAATAAAAAATTCGAATGTCAACTTGTCACAAACTAAAAATTGGAAGACCTCCCATGACATTATCTCTAAAAAAAGAACTTGATATATTTGTACTCAAAATGAATAACAAAAACTTTATTATCTAAGTCATAATTCTCATTTATCTTGAAACTTGTAATATTAGTTATATTAGAAGTTCAAAACACAAGCACAAGTTCACAACAATGTCATAGCATAGTTTTAAGGCAAAAACTTGCATACTCCATTGGAGTATTCAATGCATCGAACTCTATTAATCACATGCATTCTATCTTATAATAATATATAATAATTTTACTTTTTCAATTTTCTAAATTCAATTTGGCTAATCAGAAGGAGTATCCAAGTTTTTGTCTGGTTTTAATTACAAGGATTTCAAATTGGGAGACATAAAAAAATCCTCAAATCAAAGTAGATAATCATTCAATTGGCAACTACACACTATAGTCTATATAGTGTAAAGTAACTAAAGTTGCAATTTCCAATCACAACAATCAGATATGGAATATGCATTATATTTATAAGAGATGGGGTTAGAGGGAGGCTAGAGCCTACTTACCTTTAAATTAAGATTTGACTTAGCCTACTCACATTTGCCTCCTAATGAGTCAGTAGGTGCAATATTTTATTAAACACATGCTCAGTGGAGCGGTGCCTGTTGCTTTTTGTGTTGGATCCATTTTTAACCTCCTACTATATTCTAGATTTTTATAGTTGATCTATGCGTTCTATTCTGTGTTGTACACTTGTACATCACTAACATAAATTGTGTAGGTAGCCACGCTATTTACAAACGCAACAACAAAAGTTTTCGACCGAGAAATAACTCAGCAAGGTCTTTTTTTTATTTTATTCGAATAATATGAATATAAGTAGTATTTTTGTTGTTATGTTGCAAAAATTTATATAGTATATACTTACTAGTTCAAATATAGTATGGATCGATATTGTTGTTGTGGAGTCATGTTATGATATTTTTTTTTGAAGAAATGTTATGATATTTACTTTGCTCGGAAAGAAATATATTTGAACTTTTGACACTGTGTTATGATAGTTACGGCTACATAAAATCCAGGCTATATTTCTTCGTTCGGAAGGTATACAAGTGATTAGGTGGTTTTTATTAGGTTTCATGGCGCAACTTGTTTTATTTTTTTGCAAAAAAAATAAAATAAAGTGATAAATGTGAGAAGTTTCGTTGCCTTAGAAACCGTTAAAATTTCCATTGTATTATTATTTTCCAGATATCGTTGTTATTTTCTAATTTAGACAAGGATAATGTTCGGTAGATATTACATTTGATATTGACTATCGATACCGATGTTATTATGTACATTTAGTTGAGTTATTATGCATATTATTTCATGTTATTTTTGTACTGAAAATATTATTATATATGTTAACAAAATAATATGTATAATAACTCAAATAATATGCATAACTATTTCGGTACAAAAAATAACATACATAACTATTTCAATACAAAAAATAATGTGCATAATAACTCAACTAAATGTGTATAATAACATCGATATCGATAGTCGGTATCAAATATGGTATCTACGTATCAGCTTCCTTCAGACAAATACCTAATTAAGCTGTTTGTCTGACAACTCATGTCAGAAATTTAAAAATAATTTCACAGATAATGACTTTCACCATGATATAATTTGCATGGATGAAATTAAACATCATGACAATATTTTAAAAAAAGTAGTTTAAATTGCTGATGTGATATAAATCTCATATTTTGCGTATGCAGGAAACGTCTTGCGAAAGAAAAAAATATGTTGTTGAAAAGAACTATTTATGTTATAAAATAAATTAAGCAAAATAACGTTTATTTTCAACAAATTTGAACCCAAATAATTATTTTTTCTTAATTTCTAAAAAATATATACAATGATGATAATGCAATTATAGTTACAGAATCTTTCATATAATGAAATATAAAAAAAGGTGGATTCATTTTGCGAGTTAAATTGTTCTTTAGGTGTATCAAATCAACTACTTTTAATAAGGAGAGACGTGCATATAAGCATACTATACAAGTCATTTGATTTATATAAATGAGGAGAGATTCAAATCAAATTGTTAATGGAATTAATGATGTCGTATGTTTAAAAGGACTTAAAACCAAGCTTTTAAGAAACATTTAACAATTCTTAACGGTGATGTGGCCGCTTAATGTTTAATGTTAAATAGAACAATACAAAAGTTAAATTAAAAAATGGCCAGTCATTTTTTGTTTGTTATTTATTTATTTTGGATCAAATTATGATGCAAATATACACACTTTTTGTTATTTGTATGATTCTATGTAACTATGTACTATATAATACATTTAACATTATTATTAACATCGATGCTTTTCTTTTCATTATTTAAAAATATGCATGATATGATATAATATGTTTAATAATTAGAATTTAGAATGTATTTTATTTTGAAATGTGCTTCAATTTTTTTTATAATCTCCACTATCTAATTGCATAAGTAGCAGCATCATAATAATATCTCATGTCAGCATCAATATAACACACAAGGTCAGTGTACCCAAACAATCAACATACCATCATAACACTGGTAACTATCTGACTAAGCCCATAATAACTAAAACCAAGTTAGTAAAGTAAAAAACAAAAACGGAAAAACTAAATTAATCCGACAAAAACACAAATACAAAAAAAAAACATTGTTAAGACGGCTTGCTTTAACGGATGTACATGGTTTAAACAGAGTTAAAACAGTTAAACCGTAGAAAACCAGTTCAAAACGTTTTTTCTTGAAAACTTAACGCCATGACAAGTTTTTTCGTTAAACGGTTAAATAGAAAACTCCGTTTTTAAAACTTGCTTAAAACTCGTCTGTTTTTATGAAATATAAAATAATCACATGTTAAAAAGACTTATTAACAATTCATAATTAATATTGGTAGCAATTAAATTACAGTGCAAATCTTACGACACAGCTCGCATAGTAAAATAAGCAAGTTTGAAGGGTCGCTCAACTTTATTTAATGCGTCTCCCTACAGTGAACCAACTTTGGTTTTGTTTGTATAAAAGAAATCTTTTGATACGTGCAAAAAGTTGATAGATTTGTAATAATTAAACCCCTTAGTGGTGTTAGAGAACAAATCAAACAAGGAACATTTTTTTGTTAGTTCGTCAGTTCGTGCATATATTGATGTTATGGAGAACACGCAACTAGATTTGGTGATGGAAACATATTCTAGAAACGCTCCAACTACACAGGCAGATATAACTATTCAATTCCCTGGGAAAAGGGGGCGGTATATGGAAAAGCATATAAAAATTGAGAGCGAAATAGCAATCTAGTCGTAGAAGCATTTCTTTGATGAACTTCATTATCATTTATTCAAAATAAATTCTAAGTTACATTAAATTGAAAATGAGTGATCATTGGCTTAAAATTAAGCTTGTGTTGTTGTTGCATGAGTGCGGGTATCGTATCAGATAAGATACGGGTGTGACAACGATTTCAAAAATTCTTAGATACGGATGCGACAATATATTTTAAATTTTAATTTAAAAATTAATTAAAAATATTAGAATTTAATAAACAAATTAATAAAAAATTAATAGCGTGGCTTGTCTTGAGTTCGAATTTTCTTCATGCTTCATGTTTCACTCAGTTATCTAGCGATATAACAAAAATTATCAGCGATTTTAAAAGACATGATTGTCACATAAAGTTTCAAAACGTATCGAGGCGTATCAGAGATCGAATTTGTCGGTCAAAGTGAATAAAGTAATCGGATACGTCAATCTCGATAAGCCACATGATTTATCAGATACGTATCCCAAAAAATTTGAATTTTTGAATACGTATCCGATACAATATGCAAGATACGTGAAGTATCCGAATATCATAATATTAAGCTGACAAACTAAACAAAGTACACCCATTTTAGTAGTTGGACATGTGTAGTTGTCTAGGCCTCATCCCAGGTAGATCTAGAGGTAGTACCGTAGTAGTATTAGATAGAGGAAGCTAGGGAACTCGATCGGTGTCACTTGACTTCCAAATTAAAAAGGGGTGTTCACGGGAGTGAGATTTTCTGTTTTTTATTTGCATCGAAATTTGTGCAAATTAAATTTTATAATATCGAACTTTCTGAATCAAATCTGAGCCGTTCATAGCTTACATCGTAGAAAATAAGAAACATTCATTCCTGCTGCAAGACAGAAAACTTGCTTCCGTGTTCACGGTTCAGTAAAGCTGTAAAGGCATGCACTATGAGCCTTTCTTTTATTACTGAGATTAACAGGGGATTGTATAATAAGAACTTAATAATTATCGTTTAGTGAAATTTCGTCCGAATTTTGAACGTCGCAAAATATTTATTATTTTATGTGACTGACACTTTTAAATTTACTTTTTCTTTTTCTTTTGCGAAGTATCTAACCTGGCCTGTAAAAAAATGTCAACCATGTGGCAACAAAATTTGAATTTCTGGACGATAGAAAATATTTCTTAATATATTGTACATTTTATTGAGTTTGTTAAACAATTATGAAATGTTGGGCCGAAGAAATATTTTTGGCATGTTTTAAGTTATTGGTTAAATGCGATATCTGTCATATGATATATCAAATTTAATGTCGTTATATGTTAAAAAAACTTTAATTATAAATCATTATAAATTTTAATAATACTATAGAAAATAATATTTCAAAACTTCTATGCATGTAATATACATATAGTATTGATTATGCCCCAAAATTGATTAAAATTCTATAAATTATCAAGAACCGGCCTTAGCTTAAGGGTTAGGGGTCAAGAGCAACAGTTTTTGTTGTGCGAAAAATGCGGATTGTGCGCTCGAAATTCGAAATTCGGTGAACGCAAAAATGCTACAGTGAACTTTCAAGTTAAATTTAAAATAGATTTGAGTGACAAAGACCTTCGTTTTTATATAAAAATAAATAAATTACTGTTTGCAGTTAATAAAATGATTGATTTAATTCGTTGTAGATGATTTCATTCATAGAGAAGTTGCCAGCAAAGTGTGTTTGAGAATC